>CP092868.1:77949359-78207038 GCA_030710605.1 Cordylochernes scorpioides
TATTATCTGTACTATGTGTGAAAAAACTTTTCGTATAAAAAAAATAAAAATAACAAATTATATATAAAGAAATGTTAAACTAATTTTTTTTACCGAAAACACAAAGCGCAAAAATGTTTGAAAAGTAGGCAATATAAAAAATATTAAAATAAATTTAATTGTAAAATTGTGAAATTTGAAATAAATAAAATTAAATTTGAAAAAATCTGTTTATTATATATTTAAAAAAAAAGCTTCAATCCACATTAAACTTTATACATTTTTAATCAATTGGGTTATAGTTTTATTATTTAAAATAAAACCCAATTTTAAAAGGTTTTCAAATATTTGAATTCTCAATCGCGAATAAGCAATAATAAAATGCTTAAATATTCTAGTTTATGATAAAAACGCGTTTATATGATTTAAATAATAATGAAGGTGTATGATGAATGATGTCATTATATAAAATTCGATAGAATAGATAATTGAACGATTGTAAACACTATACTTTGTGATATCATGTGATCAGTTTCACCCATTTATTTACATTAAGTAAGAGTTACACATCTATTACTAAAACATAATATCACACATACTTTGTTTTTTGGTTCATTAGTATGCCATTTAATAAAACTTGGAACTGGCTGTTTTTCTAGACCGGTACGTAGAACGGGTTATGGTTCTAATACAGGGTGATCCAAAAGTCCCGCACAACTTTAAAAATTAATAACTCCGCGAATATTTGCGCTAGAGCAATGCGGTAAACACCATTGTGTTCAGGGTGCAATGGGATTTTTTATGGCAAATAATGAAAAATTCGAAATTGATTTTAGTTACAACTTTATTCGCTAGATGGCGCTCTACCAGAATCAGCGATTCAGCGGCCAAATTGTTTAATAAATTGAAAAATATAACTGAACGACACGTATTTTTCTTTTTTGAATACCAGGAAAGAACCCTAATAATATCAAATGATAAATTAATAAAACACCATTTCGCCAAAAGTTAGAAGAAATGGTTAACGATTTTTAAATACAATCTGAGATATGTAAAATAGGTATATGCAAATTAAAACATGTAGCAAAAAAAAAAAACTAATATTTTAGATGAGGTTTGCTGGAATCCTCTCAGCTATTTAAATTTCGAAAATAATAATTTTATATATTTTTTTAATTCAACTCTCTCTCAGTATCGATTATATTTATTTTAATTCATTTGAAAAATATTTATCTATCTCTGATGATTTATTTTACTCTGGAATGCCGTTGTTGTTTTTGTCGTGTCCAATAAAGAGCCTCAGATGTCTCCATGCATCTCTCTATCACAGCAGCAGCAGCATTGTCCACTATCTTGGGTTTGTAAAGCAGCTGCTCTGGGTCTATGTCAATTTTATGCAAGGCTGCGGGCATGAGAATATGTGGGTAGGTGTTAGTTCCACACCAGGACAGTTGTTGCATATTCTATAGGTTCTTGTGCCATCTAGATGTATTGTCATCCTTTATAATGTTTTGTTCTAAATCTTTTTATAGTTTTGTCATTTTTCTCTCTGAGTTTATTTCACATTTTGATCTTATTTTTTGTTTAATTATCTTGTATTTTGCCAAAGCATTAGCGTCAAATAATGACATTTGTTCTTTCCTTTGGCTCAACTTTCTGGCTTCCTTTGCAAATTCAACTGCCATTTCATTACCCCCGATCCAAACACTGGCAGGAATCCATTGTAGTAGGCAGTTATTCTCCAATGATATCAGTTGAGTAAGTAACGAATGTATTTCTGTGTGATTATAGTATTGCCCTTCTGAGTTGCTTCTAGATCGGATATGAAGTCGTTGTACGGTATATTATAATTCCTTCTGCTTGATGCAGGGATGGTTGGTTAAGGCATACATCAAGAGCTTTCCAGATAGCTGTCAGTTTACAAGTGAAGTTTGACCAAATCTTTCTTGCTCCTTCTTTGATTTTGATGTATGTTCCATCTTGCAGTATTATGTTAATTCCAGCCCCTCCATTACTCAGGGTAAGGTCTGATGATCCATCTGTATATGCTGTTAAATAATTTATCTGATCGCATAAACCAATTGTGTCAAGTCCTTTCTTCTTAAGTATGTTTTTGTTCTCTTTTTTTTTATTGCAGGGTTCATTCAGGTTAAGATTGATGATTACATTTGATGGCAATGGGGTAGGAAATATTGGTTATTCTCGAATTTTAAATTCATTATGTTTCATATTTATGCTCTTTCTAATATTGTTGTCGTACTAAAGTGTTGAAAATCTTTTGAGCCTTTCTTTTTGTGTCCAGTTTAAATAGGTTCTATGGGATATGTGTTCGGTTTCTTTAGTTTTTAAGCTATTGGTGAATTTTATTTTTTTTTTATTGTCTTCTGCTTTCAAATAGGTCTAGACCACATTCTCTCTGAATTTTCTAATTGTTGGTATTTGAAACAGAACCAGTGATTAATTTGACCGCTTTTGCTTGAACACTGTCTAGTCTTCTTTTTAGTGATGAACTTGAGGGAGCCCAAACAGGTGTTGCACATTCCATTATTGGCCTTATTAAGGTGATATATGTTGTTCTGAGAATTTTGGGTTTTGCTCCTTTATTTGTTCCTCATAGCCTTCTCAGAATGTTTAGGTTTCTGGTAGCTCTATTTGAGGTGCTAATTATGTGTTCTGTAAATCGCAATTCCTCATCAAGTATCACACCTAGGTAATTTGGAGATCTAATTTTATCAATTATATGGTTGTTTATGCTTATTTTGGAGATAAATTCATGCCTTTTTTATGTCAGCGAAGGAGACCTATAGGTTTGTGTTTATTGGGTTTATGGTCATTTTGAGTTTCATTGCCCACTTCTCCAGTCCTCTCATTGATGTGTTCAGTATTTTTCCGATATTTCTATACTGCTACTTGTGTGCCATATGGCTATATAATCTGCATAACAGGCAACTTTTGTGACTTCAGTGAGGATGGATGTTGTTAAGGTTGTGCCGTAATTAGATGTACAACAACTCAAACTTGACCAAGACTCTTTTTTTAGCTCTTATTCTTTTCGTTTGGCCAACAAAAATGTCCAATTTATATACACATATATTCTTACATATTGAGACTTTAAAGAATGCAAAATAATATTCATCTATTTATATACACAACACATCTCCCCCCTTAAAAATATTCCAGTCGGTCTGGGGGTTTCCTGGCTCTCTGAGGTCTAGGACTGCGGACGGGCACTTGCACATCGGCAGGCTCCGGGTTTAGGAGTGCAAGAGGGCACGTGCACAGCAGCAGGCCCTGTCTAGGAGTGCAAGAGGGTACGTGCACAAAAGCAGTCTTCTCCTTGTTTCCTGATGTAACCTCTGGAACCTCCTCTTCACTTTATTTCTGACTTCCACCTACAGGCTTCTCTCCTGATGTACGAGGAAGTATCAAATTTCTTGTCTCACTGTTTCTTTCTCACAGGTCGCAATTGATTGATATGCCTCTTATACACGACGCCCTCGCAACTTAAAAGGTAGTGACGGTAGCCCATAATTTCAAAAATGGTACCTTTTTTCCATTTAAGTCCAGTTGCATAATTGCGGAAATAAACCTCGCAACCTGTAGTAAACTGCTCCTGCCTTTCTTACGGCCTCAATGAAATACCTCTCGCGGATTTCCCATCTTGGTATTAAATTCGAGAATCTTGATCTTAAACTTCTCTTCATTAGCAGTTCCGCGGGGGAATTCCTTTATTACAGTTTGGGGGAATGCTCCTATGAGCAATAGGATCTTTGTAGATTCGTCTCTAAATCATCCTTCCCATTATTCTTTCTCAAAAGGTTTTTAAACTCTCTTACATATCTCTCAGCTAAACCATTTGTACTAGGATTATACGGTTTGGTCTTAGTGTGCTGTATACCATTCACTTTGGTAAATTGCTTGAATTCACTGGAGACAAACTGTCCTTCCGTTTTCTGTAACCAAATATTAAGGCAATCCAAATCTGGAAAAAAATTCTCTAAGATGATTTATAATCGTTTAGCTGGTAATATCTTTAATGATAAAAATTTCTATCCACTTTGAGTATGCGTCCACGAGAACCAAAAACATTCTTCCCATGAACGGACCCGCTAGATCAAGATGAAGTCGATGCCACGGTTTTTCGGGCCAAGTCCATTCCGAGATGGTAGCCGGGGGCATGCTTGCCGATTCTTGGCATACTCTACCTTCTCTAGTTAACTCCTCGATGTTACTGTCTATGCCTGGCCACCAGAAAATACCGTCTGGCAATCATCTTCATTTTAACAATCCCCATGTGTATTTCATGCAAGTCATTTAAAATAAAGATCTTAATTTTTGGGAAATTACCACTCTTTCACGCCATTGAAGACAACCAAACTCCAAACTTAATTCCTCATTGATATTATAATGAGGAGCTAGTGGGTTTTCCCCTCGGTACACACACCCTTGTGAATTTCCAATTGCCTTCTCTAACATTCCTTAATACTTGGGGCGTCTCATATGCCACCTCCATAAAAGAGAACGCTACCTCATTCAACTTCCTGAGAAGAAGTATCTGGTCTTCATCAGAGACTCCCTGACACTCGATTCTAAAGGAAGACGTGACAATGCGTCAACATTGGAATTATCACTAGTTTTTCGAAATTCCACAGTATAATTAAATGCAGCTAATTTTAAGGACCATCTTTTAATTCTGGATGATGCACATATGGGAATTGGTTTATGAGTTGAAAATATATGAATTAAGGGTCGGTTGTCTGTGACCAATACAAATTTTCGTCCCAGTAAGTATTGGCTGAATTTTTCAACGCCAAAGTTATGCTCAACGCTTTCTTTTCTAGTTGAGAGAAACGTTTTTCAGTTTCAGTTGATGTTCTAGAAGCAAAAGCTATAGGGCATTCTTCCTTTCTATCATGTCTATGACTCAGAATTACGCCTAGTCAATAGTCCATTAATAATGATTTACATTTTTAAAATAACTTTCGATATTCTTTCGTCCAATTCCATCTACAATTTTATTCAAAATTTGATAGAATAGCGGTAAAATGTTTGCTATATTCTTTATGAATCTATAATAATAAATTAAGAGTCCTATGAAAGATCTTAATTGCGAAACATTCTTTAGGTTCAGGCGCCTCTATCACTGCTTTAATTTTATTTTCTAAGGGATGCAGTCCATATTTATCCATTTTAAACCTAAATATTCCACCGATTTCTTTTTAAATTCACATTTATATCTGTTTAACTTTAAACCTTTTTCTAGCAATCATCTAAACACTGGATCCAACTTTTGTTCATGATCTTCAAAGTCTTTTCCTGCAACCAAAATATCATCTATGTAGCAGGCCACACCTGGCAAATCGGCAAATAGACCTTCCATAATCCTCTGAAATTTATTTGGTGCTACCGCTACGTCATATGGTAGTCTTTTAAAAGAAAACAACCCCTTTCTTGTGTTTATATCAACAACAGCTTTGGCTTCTTCCGCTAACATTACTTATAAGTAAGCCTGTGATAGGTCTAGAGTCGAAAGTACGGTGCTTGTAGATAATTTTGAAAAGATCTCATCGATCGATGGAATGGGATACCTATCTAATTCTATTGCTTTATTAGCTGTACATCTAAAATCACCACATATCCTTACACTACCGTCCTTTTTTAATACTGGTACTATTGGAGCGGTCCAATATGCATGAACTATAGGTTTATAAAATGCAAGAATTCACTAAACGATCAATTTCATCTCTACTTTGTTTTTTTAGAGAGAAAGGTAAACTTCTGGCCTTACAAAACACAGGAGTCACATCCTTTTTTAAATTAAAATTTATTTTAACATCCTTTAGACAGCCCAAATCTTTGTAAACAAATCTGCATATCTATCAATCAAACAATTTCTATTAGATTCATTATTTAAATTTTTAATGCTAAACAATCTAGAATAATCAAGTTTTAACTGTTTAAGCCAGTGTCGGGCAACCGGTGTGCCGTGGCACACTGGTGTGCCGCGAAGAATTCTAGGTGTGCCGCGAACATTTTTGTAGGTATTTAGAACTTTTGGTTAAATTTAAAAATAATGTTTCAAAAAATATTTTTTATAATTTTTATTCAATTTTAATAATTTTTTTCAAAAATTTTCATATAAAAAATGAAATTAAAAAAAAGCAAATTTCATTTTATATAAAACTTATTTTGGTATTATAATTACAACAGTTTGCATAATTTTATATTTCATATAACGTATGTACATAATCTTGACGTACATAACTGGCACGTGCCATTATTAAAAAATAAAAATGCAAATAGGTACGTACCTATTTAAAATCATAAGTTAAAAAAAAAAACAATCCGCGAAAACAACTTTATTTAATAAAGTTGAATACATACTGCGGGGGGGAAAATACCTAATTTTTAAAATAATATGTCCAAACTTAACCGTCATTTACAATCTTTGTCACAGCTGTTTATTAATAGAGACTCAAAGCTACAAAGCTTAAAAAAAAAGAAAACAAAAAAAAAATTATAAATTTATTTAAAAAATTTATTCGGAGTTTTCGTCAAAGTATTGCTGTAGTAATTCTTCATTTTTTTGCATGTTGTAAAACACACACACATTCACACAATAAGTTTTGTACACCGTAAAATCTGTTGGTTAAAAAAGGAAAAAAATATTTTTGTTACGAAATTCTCACAGGTGCGCCGCGAAAAAAAGAAATTAAGCTTAGTGCGCCGCAACTCGAAAAAGGTTGCCCGACACTGGTTTAAGCCATTCACTTTCTAACAAAATCACCTGGATTTTTCATTTACAACTATTAATCGTAAATATTGGTTGGCTTCTTTTACAAAAACATTTCTTTGACCTATAATCTCTATTGATTTACCACAAAAGGATTTTAATCTTAAATTTGTTGGAAATATTTTTTTACCTTGCTAATAAATCTTATAAATATCTTTAGGTATTAACGTAACTGGACTTCCTGTATCTATTGTAAAGCACAAAGAATAATCATCTACTGTTAAATTTATTGTGGCATCAGTTTCACCCTGTACAGAATATATAGAGTCCTCTTGTACATATTTACATCCCCACATTTATTTTACTAGCTTTGCAGACCCTACTTAAACGACCCAGTTTTTTACATTTTAAAACAAGTCTTTGTTCTATGAGGGCAAACAGAGGCCACGTGTGAATGTCTTTCACCACATCTATAACACATTATTTCTCCCCTTTGCCTGAAAGGCCTATGCTGCACCATACTATTATTGTACTCACCCTTTTTATATTTTCCATTCACAGGGGATATCTTGGCCACTAATTTATCTTGTAATTCTCTTGTATTTATCTCCCGCCAGTTCGAACGAGATCGCCACTGCAAAACTTTATCCAGGGTGACATCGTCGTTTTCTTCTAGTAGTTTCTTTTGCAGGCTTTCCAACTTGATTCCAGCCACAAAACGGTCTCGCATCATGGTTCCCAGCATATCGCCGAAATTACAATTTATTGCTAAATGTTTCAATTCTCTAAGATATTCCGAAATTGATTCTCCTTCCTGTTGAATTATCTTTAAAAATCTGCATCGCTGTGGTATCACTTTCTTCTTTGGATCCAAATGCAGCTTTATCTTTGAATAATAGTATCATAGGGTTGATCTTTCATTAGACCGGGAAGAAAATGTCGTTTCCCTGCTTCAAAGTTTCAGAATCTGGTAGCGAGGTAAAAATCAGCACTTTAATCTCCTCCTTCAGATGCCAAAAAGAAAGCTTCAAATTTTTCTACAAAAAGATCGAAGTGTCCTCCACTGGGCTAAAGCATCTAAAAGGTACTATTAACTTTGAGCTTATCATGCTGATCTTTCCTACTCCTTTGTTTTCTTGATCCAGATAGTTTAAACGATGCAGTTGTTATATTTGCATAGACGCCGTTTTCCTCAGCTTTTTACTGGCTCTGTAGATCGCGCATCCTCGTCGCCACTTTTGCTGTGCCGTAATTAGACGTACAAGAGCTCAAACTTGACCATGGCCAACAACAAATGTCCGATTTATATATACACTAGCCGAATGACCCGGGCAACGCCCGTGTTTTACCCGATTGAATATTTTGATTCAAATACTATTTGTTACAATTATAAATTGGCGCCTTAAATAAATGCATATATAGTTAATAACTATAGCCTATGTGCTTTATCTGTCTATGTACTGTTGGCTTCCGTAGGCGTCTCTTACTGGGAAAAAGAAAGAGAGGATTCCATTTAGTTATTAACTAATATATGCATTTATTTAAGGAGCGACCCGCTCCAACACAATAGTTACAAAAACCAAAAAGCGAGTGGGGGGGGGGGGGGGCAAAGTCAAAAAACAAAGTGTCTCGCGTAGTGGCGGCGCCATCGTAGTCACGTGATCGTGGCCAACCAATAGGAGAGCGCCATTCCAAAAAAAAAAAGCAAACGGTGACAGAGATGAAGAATTGACGACGCATGACACTCGTAACTGTATATAGAATATAATAATTTGACCCTTTTTTGATTGTTGATTGTTGTTCCTATGTAAGACCCTGTTGACTTACTGTAGGATTGGTGACATGTGGTGGTTGATGGCGCAGTCGTTAGTTGAATGGTAGGGTTCCACAGGGGAATAACGAGAAGGAAACCAGGATGGGATGGAATCTAGGACTTCGCGAATAAGGGAGAGAAGGTTTTGAGACTAATGGGGCACTTTCCTATCACATTATCGGAAAAGATGTTACCTTGGTGAGAAGGAGTTGAGCACGTCTTGCTCCTAGTCGGGTTGCCTTCCTTACTGATTAACTTTGAGTCCCGAGATTTTCCTCGTTAACTCTCTATGCCTCTCATTGGTTGAGATCGTCTACGTGGTTACTTTTGGTTGGCTGTTAGTTGTTCATGCTGAACTCTGATTGGATATTGGTACCTCCATTGTCTTTTCATGATTACCATCCTTCAGGAAGAAGAAGGTCTTTGAACTTAGTTTTATGGTTCCTAAGTAGTGACCTTACTTCCTGGATAATGTAATCCTGGTAATTGCTGTTCTCTCTTTTTCGCGAGACCTAACATTTATTAAAACTTTTTGGACGATACATTGCATATATTGTGGTGGGATTACATCTTGGTATATACAAATTATGACATACATACATGTAATATGACCAAAAGTTATTACACTGCAATATTTGATGTATTACACTGTTGTAGAATCCTGTCGACTTAACCGTTCTGTGACAATATCGTTGCGGAATTTCTTGTTGTTGGATGCGAATGGTGAGATTTGATTGAAGCGCAGTCGTTTGAGTGGAAGTTGCAGCATACAGTTAGGAATAATCAGGACACGTGATGGGGTTTGAAAATGAAAGGCAACTGGATTGGAGGAAAGAAAGCTTGAGAAGAGCTGAGCGATTTGACTTATTAATTATCTGATCACATGGCGATGATTGAATTTAGCTATGGGGTGAGCGGGAAGGTCTCGAGAGTAGATGTTACCCTTGTTGAGAGCGAAATCACTACTAGGTCCGAACTCGGCGAGAACCTGTGAACAACTGCCTATTCTTGCTTTTCGATTTAACACCAAGACTCAGTTTCTCTCTGATTGGTTGAGAGATGATCACATGATCTTTCCTATTGGTCGACCTATTTAGGTGCTGTCTTCTGATTGGCCGGCGGTTTCCTTTGGTGTTGCTTTTGCTGGAAGATATATCCGATTTCGTCAGGAAGTGTTGGGTAGCTTGACGCTTATAACTTCGACGGATATTAGATACGTCCTGTCTTTGCCAGAAATATTGGGTGTTAGCTTAACATTTATAACTTCTGGTCACCAGATACATCCTGCTTTGTCAGGAAGTATTGAGTGCTTCTTGACTAATATAACTTCTGCGGCCACTAGATACGTCCGGTCTTTGCCCCTGCAATATTGACACAGGGGTGCCAAGAATAGTCGTGCCAGCTTTAGGCCTACTTCCTATGTCTTATTGCTACTTGCTTTCCTCCAGTTACCTTGTTCTTTATTAAGTCTTTGAAAATCATACATGGTACATACATAGTGGGTCGGGGTTGCATTTAATTATATACAAATTATGACATACATTTTACATAATGAGGATTTAAATAATACAAATAATATTCATCTATTTACATAAACAACAGTTAATATATAGCGAGAAGAGTAGAGGACTGAGCACAGATCCCAGAGGTACACCAGCCCATGTTCTTCGGTCCTTGGAAAATGTTCCATTGACCCGAACCTTTATCCTTCTTCCCCTTAAGAAGTCTGCAATCCAGATAAAGGTGTTTCCTCTTACTCCGATGTTGTGCCGCCTTTCAAATGATTTCTACACTCGATCAAAAGCTGAGGTCATATCCAGGAATACGGCCGTTGTCTTCTTTGGCGGTTTTTCCTAGAAATCTATTATTGATTGACAGAAGTAGAACAGTGTATCAGTTGTACAGTGTCTGGATCTTTAGGCAGTTTAGTAGAAGTTTATTTTATTATTGTTAGTGAGCCAGACTATCAGCCTAGAGTGGATAATTCATTCTGTTATTTTACAAAGTATGCTGGTAAGAGCAATTGGCCGATAGTTCTTGCATTTCTTGGCATCTTTGTTTGGTTTCAGTATTGGCACTATAATTGATATCTTCCAATTCTTTAGTAGTTTACCAGTTTGCCATGAAATCTTCAGTATTCGTAGGAGTTGATTTTTAGCTTCGTCTCCAAAGTGTTCAATCATTTGACCAAAGATTAGATCATCTCCTGGTGACCTCTTGTATCTAACTTTTCTATTGATGAGTTTAGCTCATTCAGTGTGAAGTCTCTCGAGTAAATATCTTGTTGATGGTAATTTCTTGCTTGTTTAACTAACCTGTTTACATTATTTTTTAGAGTCCTGCCTTCATTCGTATAGCTGAGTCTGGAAGTGCTTGAAAGGTATTCAGCAATTATTTCAGCCATCTGTTTGTTCGTTATCGCTATTCATATCGGTTAGAGTATTGGAGGATTAGTGTTGGTTTTGATGGTTTTATAACACTAATTATATATCAGTGATGGCTTTCCTTTTTTGGATCCATTTTTTTCGCAGAATTCTGCCTATTTTTCTTGTTTGAATATCCAAATTTCTTGTTCTATTTTGTGACTGATTTCAATGAGTTCCTTTATGATTTCTTCTGCTTTATTTGTTTTAAGAAGTTCATTGATATTGTCTCTCTCTTCAATCATTGCCTCGATATTGTGGTCCTTCCAGTAAAGTATTCACAGGTCTTTACGTCTACCTCTAGGTATCGATACTTTTGCAGCTTTGGATATGTTCGAAGAGAATTTTTCCAATTTTTTTGTCAATCGTTCTGTGATTTAATTCTTCGTTGCACAGTTCTTCAAGATTTTCTGTGAATTATTTTCCAGTGTTCTTTCATTCTGTTGGAAATTCTCAATTTTGAATTTAAGGGTTGTTAAAATTGGTCTGTGGTCACTGATTGCACTTTTCAGAATTTTCCATTGTGTTGTGGGTGCGATGTTGTAATTTATCGCTGTGATGTCTATTGCCGATTCTGTGCCTGTGGACTTGGATAGATAGGTGTTATTTTCGTTATTTAACGGTGTAAGGTCGAGGTCGGTTAGCATATCCTCAACCTGCTGACCTTTGTTATCCTGGACAGGTGATCTTCAAGTTGGTCTTTCGGCGTTAAAATCACCAAGTATGATTGCGATATCCGAAGACGCTTCACTTAATGTCTCTATCAGGCCTGTATTGATGCTAGTATTATCGTGGTGATAAACATTTATAATTGGAATTGTTTTATCTGTAAGATAGATTTCTATTGCCTGAGCTTCTGTCGTGCTTTCTCTAGGCTTACTCTGATTATAGGCGATTTCCTTAAATTTGATTTCTAGAGTTTTAATCAAAACGGCAAGTCCTCCTCCGAATTTTCCCCGGTCTGTCCTTTCGTAGTGTTGTATAATCTTTGATATTGAATCTCAGATTATGATTCAATTTTGTCTCCTGAGGACAAGTAATATGTACATTGTTGTCACAGAGAAGACAAGTCAGCTCTTTATTTTCCTCTGGGTACCATTTATATTGAGTTGTAGTAGATTGAATTGTGTCCTCGTAGTAGATTTCTCATCATGAGCTCGAGCTGCAGCTCCTGACGCGGCGGTTACCCCGGACGCGGTAGCATTACTGGAGATATCAGTTTAGCTCTTCATTTGAAAATGGGTGCCGTTGCAACGTTAGTCATCTTGGAACCGAAACAGAATTTGGTCAAATATTCCTAAGGTCCAGGGGGGACCGCAAGGAGGTGTGGTCGGACTTCTCCCCTTCCCCCTAGAATGCCGTCACTACAGGATAAAGCACTCTTGGTGAATTTTTTAAATTGTGATTCAGAATCTGCCACTGAAGCTTTACGAGCGTTTCGTTCCTTTTAAAGATATTCGAAGCGGTAAAGGACCAATGAGTTGCTACTCTCTAAAGCGATTGATTAAAAGTTTTGAGGAAACTGGATCTCTGGAAGCAAAACCTCGGAGTGGAAGTCCATCGACATGCAAGTCAGTGGCTGTTACGGTTTTGCAGAATGTTGAAGCTATTGAAACGTTATCCACGTATGGAGAAGTAAGTGCTAGACAGGTTTCTCGACAAACGGGGATTTCGTATGGAACAGTTTGGAGAGAACACACATTTATAATTTTTCTCTAAAAATACCCTAACAAAATTCAAAGTTTTCACGAGTTGAAAGTCAGCAATTTTGAGAAGCGTCAAGAATTCGCTGCATGGGTTTTCCGGCAAATTGATATTGATGAAAACTGGCTGTCAAATTTTCTAAGAATATATGATGCTCACTTTCATCTAAAGGGAAAATATAACATTCAAAACTGACTCATTTTGGCAACAGAAACCCTAGGACTTTTACAGAAATACCACTTCATCAGCACAGAGTTACAGTTTTGTGTGGGTTCACTTCTTCTTTTATTATTGGGCCATTTTTCTTTGAAAAATAAATGGAAGAACGTTTAAACCGTTTTTGTAACTGGTGAACGTTATGTTCAACTTTTGAGAGAAAAGGTTATTCCCATATTGCAGGACAGACAAGCACTAAGCGCGAAATAACATTCATGCAAGATGGAGGATCTCCTCATATCTCCCGGGGTGCCAAACAATTGCTGAAGGATACGTTCGGTGAAATTCGTTGATAAGTCGCCACTTTATATACCAGTGGCCTCCAATATCACCAGACTTGACGCCTTACAATTTCGGTTATGGGGGTACATTAAGTCGCGTTTTTATCGATGCCGGCCTACCACATTGGACATGTTGAAGGCTTCTATCAGATGGCACGCTTTATAAATTTCAACTATTTAATTGTGACCATTCTGTCATCTATCGTCTGCAGGCGTTGTTTGAGAATGAAGGGCGTCACATTGAGCAAGGATTGTGACCTAATACAAGAGAGAAGGCAGTTACCTCATGTGTTATATTTTGCAGCTCTTTGTTTTGGGTTATGGGAATAATAAATGCTGTCTTCACATCTTGACTCTTTTTTTTTTTTCTGTGAACAGTAATTTTTTGTTTGTCATTTGCCCACATCTTATATTATGTCGTGCAGGCCAAAGTGTTATAACTTCTCGAATAACTCTGGTATACACAATTTTACCCCTTATGTTTAGTTTATCGCTTTTCGCTCATTAGAAGAAATAGCATAAGGAATATTCTCTGTATCCCCCCCCCTCCCCCCAACTTCAGAAATTTTGCGCAAAAAATAATACAAAATGATTTTACTACCACGTTTTTCAACGCAAAAGGTCGATTTAAAAATGATTTTTTTTGAGGGGATACATTTTCAAAATTATGTACAGTATAATAAACAATGATAACATTTGACAAAACCATAGGGATATTTGGAATAAAGTACGACAAATATATTTTGTCACTCCCTCTATATTTCATTTGTTGGATCATGACAAATATCCAGTTAAATAGTAAAGTGTCGCCAATTAGTCAAGAAACTACACATTCCTTATAGCAAGAAATCCTATTAGTAGTGCCATCATAATTTTTGGTACTATATTAACATTTCAAAAATCGTGTATTGATATCAGTAGTTATTTTCAAACATTCAATCTATTTCACAAAACCCCATCTAAAAATATAAATATTTTTTGCTACATTGTTTAATTTGCATATACCTATTTTACATATCTCAGATTGTATTTAAAAATCGTCAACCAATTATTCTAACTTTTGGCGAAATGGTGTTTTATTAATTTATCATTTGATATTATTAGGGTTCTTTCCTGGTATTCAAAAAGGAAAAATACGTGTCGTTCAGTTATATTTTTCAATATATCAAATAATTTGGCCGCTGAATCTCTGATTCTGGTAGAGCGCCATCTAGCGAAAAAGGTTGTAACTAAAATCAATTTCGAATTTTTCATTATTTGCCATAAAAAATCCCATTGCATCCTGAACACAATGGTGTTTACCGCATTGCTCTAGCGCAAATATTCGCGGAGTTATTAATTTTTAAAGTTGTGCGGGACTTTTGGATCACCCTGTATATTTATATGTGATTGAATAAATTAATAAGCTACTCATTTTCTAAATGAATGTGAGTATTCTATTTTATCTGAATAGTCAATTATGGAAAAACATTGAGAAGGAAGGCTGAGAAATGAATTTATCGACAATTTCGGAAGTAGAACTTTCAATACAATAAAAACATCAACCATAGAAAAGAAGCTCTAACAGTGGACAGGAAATCTCTCCGTTAATATTTACCTATAATCAATCTTTCTATGATTCTTACTGTGATGAGAAATATTGGAAATTTTAGCTCATGAGTATTGAACCCTCTCAGTAAATTCCGCCAATTTTATCTTCCATACTGCTCTGTTATTATATTGGGCTATTCTGCTTGTATATGCGACACTGTTGGATAACTCTCAGTATTTAAGCAAACACTTTGGAATAATATTTGAGTTAATTAGGACTACGTATAATATTTTACAACTACTTTTTCGGCGAGCCTGCTCAACCGTCATAGGGATCCTAACTGTCCGACGCACTGGAACTGGATTACGCATGTCACCAGAAGAGGGAGTGATTGTGTGAGAGAATAAATAAAACATTGGCGGTCTACTCGGTATATCATCATCAGTCACGTGACTAGGTCAGCATTTGCAAATAGTTTGTTTATATATCTCTCGGTGTTGTATTTAGAGATCTGACGATTTTTTTTTCAAATATACTTTTCCTTGTTAAAATGAAAATGTTAATATTACTCTTTCTGGTCTGACTTATAATCTTTATATGGACCAATTTAATATCGACATTAAGCCAACCCCCCAGGACCATGCGACATTATATGTTATAAAAGTGTCTTTAGAATCTTTGATGGGTTAGCATATCTGATTTTGGTGTATTTACCATGGCGGTGTAGCTTGGAATTGTTGAAATATACATAGCGTATGTTGAGGTTGGAATTATCCGGCGCTATGATCAATTTCTACAATTAGTAAACTGAAAATAAATTTCCATAATTTGTGTTAGATTAGGTGTTGCTATTTGAAGATTCAAATTCCAATAAAATCTTCCATAAGAGACCTATTTGTGATGAATCTCCAAACTAAAAAGTACGACCACTTCCAGGAGAGACCAAGAATATTTTAAGCTAAGATCTCTCATGAGTGTTTTTGATGGTTTTAACGAATTATATACTTCGATGCAACTATATGTACGTGATGGTGCTTTATTTGCTTCACTCCATTTGTGGTGGTTGATTTGTTTGTATATATCCTCGTGTACTTAATAAACTATCGGTGAGAAGAAACGAGTAATGGTGGTCTTTCATAGTAGAATCCAAGGGTCCAAGATGATCAATGTGACATTTTTCAAAGGCAGTTTCTCCTTTGGAGATTTGGTGAAGTATTACCTATTTATTTTTAAACTTATTATTTAAAAAATGCATGGTTTGCATTTCTGGATTTATTTTGTAACTCTTCTTTTCAAATATAATAAATAATATTCTTTTTCAGCATTTTAAAAATCTTCTGGAAACCAAAATGCCCTTCGTAAGGAGCTGAATATATATTTGGTATGATCTATGTTATAATCCCTTTAAATTATTTCTAAATACCATATTTTACCTCATAATAACCATCATATATGTTTTTATTTAGAGTTATTGATAGAGGTTTGATTTAAAAATGGATGTTATTTTTTTATATCGAAAAACAACTGTGTCAGTTTGAATGCTCATTGAAACTGGGTTTCTGGTCCGTTTTTTTTTCACTATTCATCCAGGTCTGTTCTCAAATATATAGTCAAATGCTCCAAGTAATAAAGCCTATCAAGCTAATCTTGTAATCAATTCCTTTTTTCACGATCATATATAGAGAGTTAAACAATATGTAATAGAATTTAATTTATTTCCTAAATATATATTCTGAACTTGTTCACTGCTGTACACAGCTGTATTTAATAGGGTTCGTGAATTTTATTGCTCATGCGTTTACTGTGTAGGTTATTTATGAGGGGGAAAGAGACTGCGTGAATGTGTGTGTGCATCTCCTTATGGTTCTGTATTCTATTCTCACTCTAAGCAATTTCATACATCAATTACTATGGAATCTTATCTCAACGGTGATATCCAAATCAATGTAAAGTGATGGTTTGCCTAAGCGAAAATTCTTTTTTCAATATTAAAATATATAATCACGTTTTATTTTTTAAATTTAAGAACTTAAAATGCACTCTTTGCGATAGCGAATTTAGCCATGACTTTCCACACTACTCATTTTATCGTCCGACACTGAAAGAGGAAAGAGAAATCCTCCGTCAAAATATTAATTATAAAAAACATTTCGCCAAATGTTCTAATGGCAAAATTAGTTAAAAGCAAACCCAATGCATCAGCTTTCCACAAATTCTGGAAGACAGCACAGACAATAGGTGCAATACAAATGATTAATTCAACTTGAAGAAATGTCGATCTTAATCTCCACTTTCTGTTTATAACCATTATGTTGCTTCTATTTGCCCATCTGGGAGAATCCTGAATGGGACGAGTGTCCTTAATAAAGGTTTTTGTTGTTGTTGTTGTTATTTCATCTCCTGATGGACAGTTTCTTGTAGGGGGATTGCTCCAAATCCATACTCTCTAGTGCTTGTGTGTTCGGTTTGGGGAAGTTTTGTTTCTAATCTGGTACCATATAATGGAATTAGCATTATCCTCTAGCAGCCAGAGAGTGATTTAGGTATCATTAAATAATTTTAAGTCTGTAAGACACACAAAAAAAAGCAGTAGACTTGCTTTAATTTTTTTAATAATTCGCGAATATTTTGACAGCACAAGGACCTATACGATTATATGATACTAGCGGACCCGCCCGCTTCGCCCGGGTTTTACCCGAGTAAAAGTTTGTCTAACGAATCTCTCGATAAAGTGAACATTTTTTTCCCGGTCCCTTGAAAATACTCGATAAGTTGAATAAAATCAATATTAATTGGTTCCCTCGGTAATTGGAAGTTAAAGGAATAGTATCTTGCCTTGGAATTGTATCATTATTCTTGTATCGATGTACCCGGCTTCGCCCGGGTTTTACCCGAGTAAAGGTTTGTTTAACGAATATCTCGATAAAGTGAACATTTTTTCCCTGTCCCTTGAAAAATACTCGATAAGTTGAATAAAATCAATATTAATTGGTTCCCTCGGTAATTGGAAGTTAAAGGAATGGTATCTTGCCTTGGAATTGTATCATTATTCTTGTATGGATGTACCCGGCTTCGCCCGGGTTTTACCCGAGTAAAGGTTTGTTTAACGAATATCTCGATAAAGTGAACATTTTTTTCCTGTCCCTTGAAAAATACTCGATAAGTTGAATAAAATCAATATTAATTGGTTCCCTCGGTAATTGGAAGTTAAAGGAATGGTATATTGCCTTGGAATTGTATCATTATTCTTGTATGGATGTACCCGGCTTCGCCCGGGTTTTACCCGAGTAAAGGTTTGTTTAACGAATCTCTCGATAAAGTGAACATTTTTTCCCGGTCCCTTGAAAAAATACTCGATAAGTTGAATAAAATCAATATTAATTGGTTCCCTCGGTAATTGGAAGTTAAAGGAATAGTATCTTGCCTTTGAATTGTATCATTATTCTTGTCTCAAATAAATTGCCGTGTCATCCTGAATTTTGTCTTTCCTAATTTTCTACATTACAAAATCATCGTATCATCATGATAATATTTAGAGCAGATTGTTGAATTATAACAGATAAATTAGAATATTTATCTTGATTATTTCTAGGCGAAAAGTTATTTCAAAAATTTTATTTGCTAGAAACCTTCCCAGTACTATACGAAATAACTTCCTAAAGTTTCATGGCGATCCAATGAGTGGTTTGGTCAGGCATAAAGGACAAACAAACAGACATACACTCATTTTTATATATATAGATATCAAAAGTAATTTTCAAAACAAAAGAGGTGACTTGACATATTTCTGAAAACACACACACAGACAGATTAATTTATATATAATATATATATATATATATTAACAGTAATTAAACGTAACAGTAAGAAAATGTTGATTTTAAAATATTTAAATTTTTTCATATTTTAAATATGTAATAGAGTCTCTTAAGAAAGACCACCTAAAAACATGAATCAACTTGTTTCTCCTGTTGGTGGTCTCTCATTGAAGATTCTAATTGCTATTAAAGAATCTCTAATAGACCTTTAATAAGAGACTGCCTCTTGGAGAGACGGTGTAGCTACGAAATGGATATTCCCGGCTTCGCCCGGATTTTACCCGAGTAAAGGTTTGTCTAACGAATCTCTCGATAAAGTGAACATTTTTTCCCGGTCCCTTGAAAAAATACTCGATAAGTTGAATAAAATCAATATTAATTGGTTCCCTCGGTAATTGGAAGTTAAAGGAATAGTATCTTGCCTTTGAATTGTATTATTATTCTTGTCTCAAATAAATTGCCGTGTCATCCTGAATTTTGTCTTTCCTAATTTTCTACATTACAAAATCATCGTATCATCATGATAATATTTAGAGCAGATTGTTGAATTATAACAGATAAATTAGAATATTTATCTTGATTATTTCTAGGCGAAAAGTTATTTCAAAAATTTTATTTGCTAGAAACCTTCCCAGTACTATACTAAATAACTTCCCAAAGTTTCATGGCGATCCAATGAGTGGTTTGGTCAGGCATAAAGGACAAACAAACAGACATACACTCATTTTTATATATATAGATATCAAAAGTAATTTTCAAAACAAAAGAGGTGACTTGACATATTTCTGAAAACACACACACAGACAGATTCATTTATATATAATATATATATATATATATATATATATATATATATATATATATATATATTAACAGTAATTAAACGTAACAGTAAGAAAATGTTGATTTTAAAATATTTTAATTTTAAAATATTTAATTTTTTTCATATTTTAAATATGTAAATAGAGTCTCTTAAGAAAGACCACCTAAAAACATGAATCAACTTGTTTCTCCTGTTGGTGGTCTCTCATTGAAGATTCTAATTGCTATTAAAGAATCTCTAATAGACCTTTAATAAGAGACTGCCTCTTGGAGAGACGGTGTAGCTACGAAATGGATATTCCCGGCTTCGCCCGGATTTTACCCGAGTAAAGGTTTGTCTAACGAATCTCTCGATAAAGTGAACATTTTTTCCCGGTCCCTTGAAAAATACTCGATAAGTTGAATAAAATCATTATTAATTGGTTCCCTCCGTAATTGGAAGTTAAAGGAATAGTATCTTGCCTTGGAATTGTATCATTATTCTTGTCTCAAATAAATTGCCGTGTCATCCTGAATTTTGTCTTTCCTAATTTTCTACATTACAAAATCATCGTATCATCATGATAATATTTAGAGCAGATTGTTGAATTATAACAGATAAATTAGAATATTTATCTTGATTATATCTAGGCGAAAAGTTATTTCAAAAATTTTATTTGCTAGAAACCTTCCCAGTACTATACTAAATAACTTCCCAAAGTTTCCTGGCGATCCAATGAGTGGTTTGGTCAGGCATAAAGGACAAACAGACATACATTCATTTTTATATATATATAGATTTGACTTCATTTTTAAGAATATGGGATTTACGCCCTTTTTTTTTCACCATTTGCCTTTTTTTTTTTTCATTTGACATATCGGACGCGATATCCCAGCATGGGAACTTGCGCCTAAATACATTTTAGCAGCTTGTATACAATTTAATAAAAAGACTAAAAACAAAATTAAAACTGAGAGGTTGGTTTTATCAAACAGAAAAGAAAGTATGAAATTAATTTTTTGAAAATATTTGAATTTTACATAGGTGTCTTCGTTATATACAAATTCGCACATTTCTTCGATAGTATAAAAATGATTAATTCTGTAGCTGTGAAATAATAGACATTCTATCAAAAAATGTATTGGTCTTGGTTTTATTTTCCACAGAAGCAGCTAGGATCATATGTTGCCCCGATTGTCACCAGATATTAATCTAAAATTACCATGATTTGTAATGAATTGTTAGTTGTAAATATTTGGGCGAAAATAGTAAGGAATTCCAAATGGAAAAATATTCCGGAATATTTCATTAGTGTTAGCTATTGTTTCAGCCATTCTTGATTCTATGAAGTTGTGAATAATAGTTGGGGCATGATAGAGTTATAATATTTTTTCTGAGTAAAACAACTTTAATCAAAGAGCGCAAAGTAAAAATTACTTTCGCTTTTAAATTATATTTCGGTTTATTCTTTCAAATAAACCTTTAATATATACATTTCAAATATCTAACTTTATAATTGGTGTTGTGTTTATTAAAGGCGTTCTTTTGGGCTTGGCGTCGTTTTCTCTATCGTCATTGTAAAATAAAAACCAAATATTCAACTCTTAATAACGGACGACATCGAAGTAGATTTGATTTTTATTCGTCTCTTTGTTTTGTTGTTTATAATTAAGAAAAAAAAAAGAAGTCCTATCCTTCGTGTGTCATCTTACAGATATCTTCAACTTATTTTTGCTTCTTAGTTGCTTGCTTCTTCTAAACGATATTCCTCATATGGCAAGTTGTTTGTGAAAAAATCTGATTTTTTCAGATTTCAAATTTTCTTTTAAAGGGTTAAAATATTTTGTATTTTGTGGTAATTTATAAATATCTGTACCTCAATAAAGATTTAATCAACCATATATACCGTTGTACTTTTTATTATTTAGAACGAGTTTTTAAAATTATTTTTTTTCAATTATATGTTACTGAAATATGTATGGCTGACTAATTTTGTAACCAGACACAAGTCCATTTTTCCATTAGATTCCTAGATCTGGAAGTGAGGTTTGTTAATTTTAGAGATTGCTAGCGTTGTGTGTGTGTGTGTGTGTTACGTGTTCCCTTATGTGGTTGTTAAAAAAGGGGTAAGAAAAATAAGCTCGTGTAGGAAAAGAAAAATTCGTAACGCTCCACAAACCCCCTTTTTAACAAACAAACAAAACAAAATTTTAACCTAAAGTTTTGTTATTGTATGGGCTGCCTTGGGTGTTAAAGCAAGAAAAAAGGAAGACAACAAAGGCTACACATATGAAGTTGTTTTTTTTTATAACTATAAAATAAAGGGAAAAAAATATGAAAACTTCTTATTAATTTTGTCTATTCCAAATTTTTCATGCAACTTAATGTTTTAATAAATAAAATATAAAAAATGAGAATATTGGCGAAATAGAAAACTTAGTTAAAATTTGAAAAATGCTAGAATAAAACAAAAAATAGATAAATATAGAAAATAAAAAGAAAGCGTGTAAGAGAGTGCTCAACAAAATACTTTTCTCAGTTTTTTTTTTCTCAGTTGTTAGGTTGGCCTGCCCAAACCCCCCCCTACAGAAAACTCCAGCTGGGGAAGCACAAATCGTCGCCCTCGACGAACTCCAACCACTATGCGAATCTCTCAAAGATTCGTCTCGGCTTCACCTTTCTTTGAGATGTCAGCCACCCAGTCCCTTCTCGGACCGCTTGTAAGGTCATTTATGGAAAATGGACGAAGTTCCCGGAGGTCATCTTGGGCAAGCGCCCGCGAGGCTTTTTTCTTTATTGTCTACTTGGCACACCCGTGTCACCAACTGCTGCCCCCCGCCCGGGATCTCGTGAACCCTCTGCTTCCTCTGATTGGTCGTGGATACTTGAATTGTCCATCCGGCCGGCGGACGATTACATTCTCTCGACAGGGGTCGGTGTCTGAAAGGCGGTAAGAAACAAAAACAAAAAATAGATTCCCTTCCGCTAGGGGTCACACACACAAAAAACCAATAACTTCAAAATAGTTGCAATATTTACATATATACATGTGATATCTTGGGACCTCTGGACCAGTGTTACCTGATGCTAGACGAACCTCGATGTCACCTCTACCGTGTAGTCGTGGGTGGAAGGCGACACAGTTGGGCCAAAGGTGTAATAAACAAACAGAGATTCCACTAAGAAGTGTCTGAACGTCAAGAAGGAATGCGAAGAGTAGGTTTCTGGCAGGAAAGGATTACCTCTCTAGAAGCGGGCTGCGCGGACTGGGGACTGAAACAACGACTGAAACAAAAGACTGACTAACTGAGGCTTGGGGCCTCCTTTTATAGCCTCCCTGGGTCCAGGCAGGTCACTGCCCTTTTCTGATGTAAACAGGGGAGGGGGGAAGTTACATCATCCAGGAGGGCCACGACCTTGTAAAAATTGGACTGGGCTCGATAGGCCTACTTTCTTATTCTCACTTAGGCCTGATTAGTTTTAGCCTTAATTTTCTCCAGTTTTTCTCCATTCCTTCTGTCTGTACAGTTACTATACTTTATTAGAGTCTTACGCTGTACAGATTGATGTTATTTGATGCTTTCTATTTGCAGTAAATAGCAAGTTATATACAGCCACGTGGTGAAATATGTGGTATTAGATATCTGGATTATTTACAACAATTCCATGGTTTTAAATCATCACATATGGCCCCGAAAGTGAGAGGGTTCATATGGAGGGATTTAAGAGAGCGGAATTGGAAGACTATTATTTAGAAAGTAATTTTTAAAAATTAATTGAAATGAGTTGGTATATAACATGGAGTTGATTTCTGTATATCCATAAGAGATAATAAAGTAAAAACAACTAATAAGTAAAAAATAAAAATAGGAATAAAATATTTAATAGAGAACATATAATGATTATAGGTAAAAACATAAATGATTGGATGGGTCAATCATGATCTCTTCGTGATGGGCGTTAGAAAGGGTTGAGGGGTTAATTATGATTAGGTTGGGGGCAATGTCACCTTGACTCAAGTCCCAAACCATTTAATGTGCACGGCTCGGAAAACCTAGGCAATGTTTCACATGTAAATTTAAGGACCGAATACAGTTACAGTACCACAACCGAATAGTAAGATAAGGGTGATTGTTATGGGTTTTTATGAATCAGTTGTTAAGACGTACGCATGCAGGATAAATGAGGGGGAAGATCTAGACCAGAAATCAAAGTTTTAATTGGAGTCGTCAGGGGCTTAGCGATAAAAAATAGTAAAAATAAAAAGATGTGCCAGTGTGTGGCATGAGAGTGCCCTGGAATATATTTTTATAAAATACAATTTGCACGTGTCCAAGCCAGAAGTTGGGATAGGAAAATCTGGGGGACGGTGTGTCAATATTGTTAATTACGAAATCAAAGTAGGGCAGGTCTAGCCTGCGAAGGGATTGTTAAAAGTTCCTGCGGAAAAGGGATGTTAGTTTTTTATTTAGAAGTAACCTTTAAAATGGTTGATTGAGAGGTAATTGAGGATTGCCCTGTTTTAGATCATGATTTTTAGTTAGATTATAAAAGAATATATATTGAGGTATGAAATTGCGAAATTAAGGCTTTGCATATAGCGTTGAAGGATTTGAAAAATCGAAAATAGAATTGCGAAGTTAAATGCAAAGTAATATTAAAAAAAAAAAGTAAAAATAGTGATGACATAATATGAAGATTAACACACTATAGCAATATAAAAGAACGTGAAAATATCCAATTAAATATAAAAATAGGCATTAATATACGTTCTATAACAATAAACATAGTACCTGCAGAGAGAAATGAAACAAAGTAAATAAAATCGAATTTATAAAATGAGAGAAAGTATAAAATGACAACTGCAAATTGGTGATATAAACATGAAATATAAAATTGAGACTACTAGAGGTGAAAGATAAAATATAAAGTTGATTATAAAATAGAGTCATAAAGCAAAAGTAAATAAGAATTTGGTAAAGAGGGAAAAAAAGTAACTTATATCAAATGACAATAGGCTGGGTGGAGTTTAAGTAATAATAATAGTATAATAGTTGATGGCAAAAGTGTCCATAGTGTATTGTCCGTCATGAAAACTATCCAAACACACGGCATGACAATAATCTCCTACACTGATTGGTTGAAGAAAAAAATATTATAAGAACTAGCTAATGATTATATGAAGGATATTAAGATAAAAAATATAAATGTCCATCGAGAAAGAAAGTAAGTAAAATTATATAGAAGTGATATATGCGGAAAAGAATGGAAAGTTACTCTTAGATGGCCTTTAAGAAGTAGGTCAAGATGGATGTTCCTGTTTTTAGGATGGGTGGAGAGAGCTTTAAATTATCCTCGGTTGCGATAGCTTTGGTCTTGTTGATATAAGTAGTTCTAACTTATCTCCTTGAATTCGTGTTATGTTTGACGCGACTCGTGGATCACATTGTTTCCAACTGTGAAACTTACTGAGTCCTAATCTTGTCGATTTTTTGTTCCCTGCGCCATGCCTAAAGCGGCATTTATATTGTGTGTTCAGGAAACACGGCGATCTATTCTAACCGGTCAAGGGTTGTTTTTTTTTTCTTATTTTTTAACATATGTGGGTGTGTGTGATTTTTGTATGTAAAATGTTGTCCTTGGTTCTAAGTGTCGATGTTAAGTAGACAAGTTAATTGGCGGAGGGAGATAGAATCTAGGCCTGGTGACTTGGTTTTTGGGTTATTAATGAAAGAATAGATATTTTAATTCATTGGGGATCAGTAGGCGGGATTAAGTATTGAATTAATTAGTTATTCTGTTAGTGGACTGATGCGTTAGTGAAAGTAGAATTAACCTGTTATACAAATTATTTGTAGCTTATTCATTCCCCCGCATCTCCAATTTTTGTGCACACAGTAGTACCACCCCCCCGCCTCCACGTCGGTGTCCCCGCGTCAACCTCGGCACCTCAGAGGTCCTTGATTCGACGGCAGATTCAGGGAGGACTGGGTAAGGGTGCGAGGGCTAAAGGGGGGGGGAGTCCTATAGGAGCGTAGGACGGGTCGATCTAAGTCCGAACGAGAGGGCTCGGTCAGCAACCTAGCCAATGAACTCTCGGAGACGCCTGTGGGTGAATGGTCAACCCCATTGAAGCCGGACCATACTGGCGGGCGCGAGGGGCCTACCAAAGGCCGCTCGATGCATGGAGAATGCATCATTCCTTCGGGCTGTGTGACGCTAGAGGGGACGCAAGGGCATTGCTGCCTATATCGTCCCTGGCTAGGTGAGCCGAATTTTTAATCTGTAGCTAATTATATTCCAAGGGGTTTCCCACAGTAGTACCACCCCCTCGCCTCCGCGTCGGTTTCCCCGCGTCAACCTCAGAACCTCAGAGGGTCCTTGATTCGACGGCAGATTCAGGGAGTACTGTGATCAAAGGTTCGAGGGCTAAAGGGGGGAGTCCTATTGGAGCTTTAGGACGGTTTAGCTAAGTCCGAACGAGAGGGTTCGGTCAGCAACCTTGCTATGAACTCTCGGAGACGCCTGTGGGTGAGTGGTCAACCCCATTGTAGACAGACCATACTGGCGGGCGCGAGGGGCCTACCAATGGCCGCTCGGTGCATGGAGAATGCATCATTCCTTTTGGCTGTGTGGACCTAGATTACGGCGAAAGCCTGGGATGCAAGGGCCATAGAAGCCTATATCATCCCTGGCTCAGTCTTTGATTGAGCCGAATTTTTATTCTGTAGCTAATTATAAAAGTGTTTTCCAATCAGAAAATATTGCAATCTTTAAGGCTCTAGAATGGTTCGACAATAATAATAAATTCAATTCTGTGAATATTGCTTCCGATAGTTTATAATCTCTTTTAGCCCTCAATAGCCCGTTATCTAAGACTTGACAACAATGAGAACTAAATTATTGATGAATACTATTAGGCAAAAAATAAATCAATTAAGTTTTATTGGATTATATCCCATATAGGTACTCTAGGAAATGAACAAGCCGACAAGCTGGCCAAAGAAGCATATCTATATCCAGCCCCGTATCAACCCATTCCAATACCTAAATCTTATATGAATTTTTTTTATAAAAAAGAAATGCTTGGTTTATGGCAGGTTCTTTGGGATCAATCAATTAATGGTAGGTATCTTTATAAATGGTTGAGATTTGTAAATAATAAAAGAATATTAGGTAATGGTTATTTAAATTATTTTATTACAGGTCATGGTCCCTTTCCTTCATACTATAATAGGTTCAATATTAAAATTCCCTCCCCCTGTCTATTTCACTATCGTTACCAGATCATGTTCATTTATTATTTTCTTGTACATTTTTTAATAATACACGCCCCAATTAAAAAAAAAAAAACTTACATTCTAATCTTTCCCATATTATTTACTAGACGAATGGCCCGGGCAACGCCCGGGTTTTACCCGAGTGCGTATATATTTTTAAAATGTTTTTATTAAAATACTCTTCGTTACAATTATAAATTGGCGCCGTGGATGTCTCTCTTGTGAAACGTCCCGCCCCAAACTGTGTGTGTCTTGAAAATATAAAAATAAAAATGTGAACGGAAAAATATGTCCAGGGTAGCCTAGTGGTCATGGCATCTGCCCGGTAAGCGGAAGGTCGTGGGTTCGATTCCCATCCCTTGACACTTTTTTTATTTTATCCATTCTGACCAAAATCTATCCGTGAATTTCACACAGTGAACTTCACACAGAGAGAATAAGGCACTTATATAAGTAGATAATCCAAATTGTGCCTTATCACACACTATTTTTTTATTTGGCCTTATTACCTTGTGTTTATAATCTATGACGTAATGCCGGCGGCGCGCGCCCGTTGGCTGCCGGCGAGCACGTGACCTCCCTGTGCGCGCGCATCCGTGACAGAACCGGCCGGCCCATGACGGTCGTGACTATATATATAATGGATGGATAATAATGATAATATAATAATAAAAATAATAATAATAATTATTATTATTATTATTATTATCATTAGATAATGATAATGATCATAATGATGATGCGCGCGCATCCGTGACAGAACCGGCCGGCCCATGACGGTCGTGACTATATATGTTGATGCTTATAAATCAGAACTGGAATTATTTTGCCAAATGATTTATGAATCTATAAAAAATATTTAATCAGTAATATTTATGTTATATATATGTCTAAATATTAATAAATTTTAATTAATTATTTCTTACAACTATTGTATTTATTATTTATATATTAAATTTTTCATATTTATCCTCTATAATATTTATTTTCTTTGTTGTATATAGATTTTTTAAATATTTGGAAAAAAAAATAATAGTTAAATTTCCTTTCTTCTTTTTTCTTTATTTATTCATTTTTTTCTTGATTTTTTTTTCTTTTCTTTTCTTCTTTCCTTTAATTATATATAGTTTCTTATTGTGTGTAAATATTAATTGTATAACTCATTGTATTATATTTGGAAATAATAAAGAAACCGTCTCTGGGGCAAACCTTATCTACACCTTGCTGTTTCTTTGCGGGGCTTGATCTAGGGGTTTTCTTTTCGCGCTGATTTTAATCAAAAAAATAAATATTGAAAATATAGAAGCAGAGTACAGGGGACGCAAGGGCTTGTTAGCCTATATCGTTCCCGGCTTTTTCTCTGACAAGCCAAATTTTTCCATCTGTCCCATCTGTAGCTAAATGGGATATCGGAGTAGATTAATTGGTTAGGTATTAGAACGGTATGTAGTAAAAGGCACGCACTAATATTTGATTTAATAGAGGGTGGAAACTTTCTATTTGCAGTAAATAAAAAGTTATATACAGTCACGTGATGAAATATGTGGTAGTAGATATCTGAATTATTAACAATTCCATGGTCTTAAATCATCACATACACAAAATATGTCACGAGTTCTAACAATGGTTAGTTAGTAATAATTATGAGTGTTAAATTGATCATGTATGAAACCATTGGGGGGGGGGGGGGGGGGGTGGGGGGGGGGGGGGGGGGGGGGGGGGGGGGGGGATTTATGTTAGGAAATTATGGGGGGTGGGTAGGGGGGAATAGGTTTTGAGAGGTTTTTTTGCCTTGAGCTTATTTTTTTAATCAAATTTTATCTATGTAAATAGTATTTGTTTTCAAAATCATTTTTTTCGGAATATCTTTTTAATATATCTCCCCCCTTGGCCAACCTTATTTACTTATTGATGGCCACTATTGTTCTATGACACTGATACCAGGCAGACTGCTCCTTCGTTCATGATGTCCTTGCTGAATCCCTTGATCACAAGTTGTTGCTTTATTATCCAAAATTTATTAACTTAATTACTTATTCTCTTTATACTTATTATTATGATCTCAAGCTATATATATTTTACCTTTTATAATATATGAAACTGTTGTACCCCTATCATGAGGCGATCAAGCTATTTCTATTATCATTTGGAGAGGAGAGGCTATTCAAACAATTTTAAATGTAAACCCGCTAAAGAATAGATGGCAAGGAATTTCAATAATATAAATATATTTTTTAAGATACTGGTGGTTCGAAAGTAATGAATTTATTTTCTATATTTATCAGTTTGATTTTCCTAGTGGCCACGCTCTTTAAATTCGAGAATATGAAAAGCGACCTTTAATTTTATATGTGATCCGAAAGGCGGAAGGCACTATCATACAGTGCTCATTTGCAAGAGCTATGTCCTTGTAATTTGTTAGAGGACCTTTGATAGGAAAAATCTGAAAAAAAGTCTCTGATAAATGGAATTATAAGGTTTTGCTGTTTCATGTATTATTTCCGAAGATCATTTGTTGGTTGAAAGTTGATTCAGAGAAATATAGCCACATCAATCAATGATTAATTTAACTCCTGACGTTACAGTGACTCGCTGTCACTCTCATTAGGGGATTTATTTAGAAAGTTTTTATTTAAATAAAAGTATTCCATTAACGTCTCTTATAGGCGACCTACCATATAACAGATCACATCCTCCTGAGTAACCTTATTTGAGATATGACTTGTTTTTATCTGATTCAACCTCCGATAAACGGAAGGAGAGACCAGGCGTTCTCCCATTTTTTACGACGATGGCCTCTCAACCGTACGTGTTGACTGCAGGAATATCCGGGGCTCCCGCACCGCAATCAAGATTCAGGTGTGCCTGGCATTGCTGGGGGCCTTCGCGGCCTCTGTGAGGGGTCTGCACGAGCCACGGGGGCCTCAGGGGGCATTGGTGCAGCTGTTCGTGCTGGCAGCTGCCTGTCTACAGCTCTGTCTGGGGCCTCACCGTCTACGTCGACCTCACTGGGCTGAAAACATGTCACCTTCCCCCGCGTGGCTGCTATGGGCTGGGGTGGGTCTTGTTTCTGTCCATGGCTGTCTCGTCCTAGTATCTTTGCTTGTTCTGAAAATATATTCATTACTGTCTTGTTCTTGTATGTCTGCTTGTTCTGGACATATATCCATAGCTGTCTTCTCTGCTAGTCCTGTCAATATAACCATGGCTGTCACAGAGTGTGCATAGACTCATGTAGATATTTTCAAGTCTTATTTATACAGAGGGTGTTCACACTTATAGGGAAACAAGTTTTATTATAAAATATTAAAAACTAACACCATATTTGCAATTTTTCGAATGTTCTTTTGAAAGCCTTTTTGTTTATCTACAGAACGGCACGTGATTTTCCACGATAGCAGACACTTTCTGATCATGGTGATACTCAAAAGATCCGATTCTTCCTTTACCACTTTCCAGAGACCTTCAATTGTCCTAGGGTGTCTCATTCCAAGTACTCTTTTAAGACATCCAAAAATGCAAAAATCCATCGGGGCTAAATCAGGAGATTTTACAGGGGTTCTGTTCTTTGGAATAGTGTTGATTTCTGTTCTTTGCCTAAATCTTCAAATAAGCTTGGGTTGAAAATGAGATATGACTTGTGGCGTTATCATGGTGAAACCAGACTTTGTTGCTCTGTTTTTCATAGATAGAGGGAATATCATTTAAAATTATAGGTTCTAAAATGTTGTTTTGATAGTACTCCGAGTTTTTTTTGGCATTTCTTTCAACTTTTCTTATTTTTAATTTTCCTTAATATGATATACCGCATGCCACCATAAATCCTTTGGGGGTAACTTTCGGCACATTCCTTCAATCAAATTGGCCTAGATTTTTTCACCTTTTTTGATAGTATATAGCTCTTTTATGTCGCAATCGGTTAAATATACCCATGCTTCGTCATATGTAACAATAAATTTCGATCTATCAGCAGCCTAGAAATTTTCATAAAAATATCTGCTGATAGTGTGTCGCTGACGAATATGGCTCTGAAACAATTTGTGAACCGCATGTTTTTTGTAGCTTTTAGGTCTAAATCTATTTTATTATTTTATTTAATGTTGACACAGATGTTCCTATTAATTTGGCTATATCTCTTTGTGGCATAGGATTTTCTTTTGTAATATATTTTTCACTTTTTTGACAGTTGCAGGAGTTCTCACAGATATAGGGTGATAATCTTTAGTCCATTTCTCCGTAGGTGCTTTGAATAAAAACTTGATATTTTTGTCGTGAATAATATTATAAATACCTTTTCAGAAATGTTGATATCATCTTGTTTGCATATTTAATTATGTCCAAATAGGTAAGATTAGCTCAAGAAAGTCCTAAAATATAACCTCTTATGAAATTATTGTGTTTGAATGGCATTTTTTAAATAACAAAATATATGTATTGCGTGTTAGAATTAGCTTAAGCTTTTTCGAATTCCACGTTGTTGATTTTTTTAAAATAAAGTAATAGTTCCTTTTTTACTCCGGGCGCTCGTTTCCTATAAAAGTGTGAACACCCTCTGTAATTATTTCATTTTAGATATGGACATATGTAGAGTTTTACAGTTATATGTATATATTTGCATTGTTGGCCGGAGAGCGGAATTAGAAAGACAGCTCGCTGGCTGGCGCGTGTTTTTGCTTTTCTCGGCTGTAATTTTTGATGAATTGATAAATAGAGAGTAGGCCCTAAATTAAAAAAAAAAACCTACACCGTACTTGTATCTCTGCTAGTTCTGTCCATATATCCATGGATGTCTCTTCCTTATAATTATATCATATTAGATATTAGATCAATTTTTTCCAGGAAAAATTTTCATATGTAGATCCCTAGTTCGGAGTGTCTAACTAGTTTCTGCAACCAATGTGCAGCCGTGCCGCTGATCGTGGTGGGAGCCACGCTGGTGTCTACACGGGCCCTACATCACGGTCCTCCTCCTGCCAGGTAACTTCCTGGGTTTGAATCCCACTCCTTCTAACATTTTCTTCAAATTTAGCAAAGGAGGTAGCCGTCTATTTTATTTAAGATGTACACTATTTAATCGCGAATGCCTTATTTTTGATGTATTGAAAATTCTACTATCTTTGCTGCGATGATAATAATAAAGGGAAGGCCTGGCTCATCAGTGTAAACCCTACCAGCGTTTTCTTCTCCAGTTAAATGAACACTATAACTAAAATATTGTATGTGGCTGAGATATGTCCCCATATATCTGGCTTAAAAAAGAGAACTTTATAAAAGTATTTAAACCAACTATATGGGCATAAGGAGACAAATGGAGTAGAGGCCGAATCGTCCTAGACAAGAGTAACAGGACGACAAACCAGGCATGGAACTCTCCAGAGGATGCTCACAGATCAGGAATTTTAGAGGACTCCCCCAACTACCTTGATGTAGCCCGTTCTGTTTTAACAGGCTATGGGTGGAATGCTGTGACTTACGTAGCACGGGTACACTTTCCAACCTAGAATGTTCTCAGAACCTGCAGAACACTGAAAAATATAACTAGAAGATAACTAAGGAGAGCTTGTTTTGAGAACATAAATCGGCTTCCTTCCTTAGACTTTATTGATCCTGAAACGAAAATAATCATTTATACATTTCAAATACCTTTTAGCTTCACACTTATACTACCATCTAACTTATAATCTTACATTGTTATATAAATTTCTATCTAACATGATCTTACTGATCTATTACTCCTAATAGAGTGATGCTCTACTGGTATATTTATGAAATGTTTGCGGAAATTCGGAACAATGCATTGTTCGATACATTTAGGCGTATGTTTTTGTAAAAACATTTTTTTGAACTCAAACCTGAGGTCCATAGTTCCATAAATACATTTACCAGTAATTCCTCATAGGTTCTTTATACATACACTCCTGGACATATTTTATAATGTATATCGGGATTCAGACAATAACTCAGAAATATATTTAATACACAGTTATCATTATTTAAGACACACGAGATAATCAAGTGTAAACAAAATTAACTCTGTACCTTTAAAAAAAAGCAGACGACCGGCAACATAATATACTCTCCACTTCCTTAAGTTTTGTCCATGACGGTATATAGGCTATATAGCCTGAAGTAATAATAAAGTGGTATCGTAGATTAAACTGACGAACCTGCTGGGAAGATTCGCCTATGATAAGACAGGTCCTCCTAATTTTCAACCATTGTAGTAAGGAATAATAGTTTCATTTGCGATATTCAGATGTCGCCTTATGTGTGTGGCGTAACCCATGATACCTATTACTCTATATATTGGCGGTCTTAGGACGTTATTGTGTTCCATCTCTCCATTTGAAACGTGATGTGTGTCCAGTGTCTGGCTCAAGATGGGCACTAACAACTTCTACTCCTTCCTCTTCTCCGTCCTCATCATATTGATGGTAGGTGGCTATGCAACTTACTGTGTTCCTCATACAATTAAACTTGTCAAGCAGGGATAATGTAAGCCTAAGACGAAGTTCACAATCGAAATCTTTCCGAATAAATAAACTTTCTGTATCAAATTGACAGAAATGAGGCTAATATGTGGCACGTGTGAAGGTCACTTAAAGTCGGAGGGCTGAGTCATCGAGGAGCCATGCGGCAAACATTGGGGAACATATTGATCACACCCCCTCTTCCCTCATGTAGAGAGCTATTTTAAACTGAAATAATATATCAAGTGAAAATATCTTCTTTTTTGCGTTTTTAAAAAAGAAATATGTGTTTTTTAAACACACACACAGTAATATCAATTGTTATCAAATGTTTCTGCTTGAGCTTCTCTATAGGCCTTATTTGGTATTATTCTCCAGGCATCGCGAGTCAACTGTGAGATGACACAAGCAGAAGATAATTAAATGATTGAAACTATACCTCAACAACATACAAAGGTAGTCGAATGGAATTCTTGAAAAATCAGGGCTAATACTTGAGTGAGTACGTTGAAACTTACGTTATATGTCCCGCTTGTACAGGGTGATCCAAAAGTCCCGCACAACTTTAAAAATGAATAACTCCGCGAATATTTGCGCTAGAGCAATGCGGTAAACACCATTAGTTCAGGATGCAATGGGATTTTTTATGGCAAATAATGAAAAATTAGAAATTGATTTTAGTTACAACTTTATTTGCTAGATGGCGCTCTACCAGAATCAGCGATTCAGAGGCCAAATTGTTTGATAAATTGAAAAATATAACTGATGGACACGTATTTTTCCTTTTTGAATACCAGGAAAGAACCCTAATAAAATCAAATGATAAATTAATAAAACACTATTTCGCCAAAGTTAGAAGAAATGGTTAACGATTTTTAAATACAATCTGAGACTTGTAAAATAGGTATATGCAAATTAAAACATGTAGCAAAAAAAAAAAAACTGATATTTTAGATGTGGTTTTCTGGATTCCTCTCAGTTATTTAAATTTCGAAAATAATAATTTTCTATTTTTTTTTAATTCAACTCTCTCTCAGAATCGATTATACACCTATCCCCCCGATTTACACGGTAGATACGTTCCTGAGAAAAAGTCTCCACTTGTTTCTTTCTCACAGGTCGCAATTGTTATGCCTCTTATACACGACGCCCTCGCAACTTATAAGGTAGTGACGGTAGCTCAATAATTTCAAAATGGTACCTTTTTACCGTTTAGGTCCAATTGCATAGTTGCGGAAATAAACCTTGCAACCTGTAGTAAACAGCTCCTGCCTTCTTACGGCCTCATGAAATACCTCTCGCGGATTTCCCATCTTGGTATTAAATTCGAGAATTTTGATCTTAAACTTCTCTCCATTAGCAGTTTCGCGGGGGAATTCCTTTATTACAGTTTGGGGGAATGCTCTATGTGCAAATAGGAATCTTTGTAGATTCGTCTCTAAATCATCCTTCCTATTATTCTTTCTCAAAAGGTTTTTAAACTCTCTTACATATCTCTCAGCTAAACCATTTGTACTAGGATTATACGGACTGGACTTAGTGTGCCGTATACCATTCATTTTGTTAAATTGCTCGAATTCACCGGAGACAAACTGTTTTCCGTTATCTGTAACCAAAAATTAGGGCAATCCAAATCTGGCAAAGATTTCTCTAAGATGATTTATAATCGTTTTGCTGGTAATATCTTTGATGATAAAAATTTCTATCCACTTTGAGTATGCGTCCACGAGAACCAAAAACATTCTTCCCATGAACGGACCCGCTAGATCAAGATGAAGTCGATGCCACGGTTTTTCGGTCCAAGTCCATTCCGAGATGGTAGCCGGGGGCATGCTTGCCGATTCTTGGCATACTCTACATTCTCTATTTAACTCCTCGATGTTACTGTCTATGCCTGACCACCAGAAAATACCGTCTGGCAATCATCTTCATTTTAACAATCCCAATTTCCATTTCATGCAAGTCATTTAAAAAAAATATATATCAATTTTTGGGGAATTACCATTCTTTCACGCCATTGAAGACAACCAAACTCCAAACTCAATTCCTCATTGATCTTATAGTGAGGAGCTAGTGGATGTTCCCCCGGTATTCTTGTGAATTTCCAGTTGCATTATCTAACATCTCTTGATACTATAGACAGTATTTTATCTTGGGGCATCTCATATGCCACTTCCATAAAAGAGAACGGCACCTCATTCAACTTCCTGAGAAGAAGTACCTCCCTGACTCTCGATTCTAAAGGAAGACGTGAGAATGCGTTAACATTGAAATTATCACTAGTTTTTCGAAATTCCACAGTATAATTAAATGCAGCTAATTTTAAGGACCATCTTTTAAATCTGGATGATGCACATATGGGAATTGGTTTATGAGGTGAAAATATATGAATTAAGGGGTCGGTTGTCTATGACCAATACAAATTTTCGTCCCAGTAAGTATTGTCTGAATTTCTCAACGCCAAAAGTAATGCTCAACGCTTTCTTTTCTAGTTGACAGAAACGTTTTTCCGCTTCAGTTAATGATCTAGAAGCAAAAGCTATAGGGCATTCTTCCTTTCTATCATTTCTATGACTCAGAATTACGCTTAGTCCATAGTCCATTAAAAATGATTTACATTTTTTAAATAACATTCGATATTCTTTCGTCCAATTCCATCTACAATTTTTATTCAAAAGTTGATAGAATAGCGCTAAAATGTTTGTTAAATTCTTTATGAGTCTATAATAATAAATTAAGAGTCATATGAAAGATCTTAATTGCGAAGCATTCTTTAGGTTCAGGCGCCTCAATCACTGCTTTAAATTTATTTTCTAAGGGATGCAGTCCATATTTATCCATTTTAAACCCTAAATATTCCACCGATTTCTTTTTAAATTTACATTTATATCTGTTTAACTTTAAACCTTTTTCTAGCAATCATCTAAACACTAGATCCAACTTTTGTTCATGATCTTCAAAGTCTTTTCCTCCAAAAACAAAATACCATCTATGTAGTAGGCCACACCTGGCAAATCAGCAAATAGACCTTCCATAATCCTCTGAAATTTATTTGGTGCTACCGCTACGTCATATGGTAGTATTTTATAAGAAAACAACCTCTTTGTTGTGTTTATATCAACAACAGCTTTGACTTCTTTCGCTAACATTACTTGTAAGTGAGCCTGTGATAGGTCTAGAGTCGAAAGTACGGTGCTTGTAGATAATTTTGAAAAGATCTCATCGTCGATGGAATGGGATACCTATCTAATTCTATTGCTTTATTAGCTGTACATCTAAAATCACCACATATACTTACACTACCATCCTTTTTTAATACTGGTACTATTGGAGCGGTCCAATATGCATTAACTATAGGTTATAAAATGCAAGAATTCACTAAACGATCAATTTCATTCTCTACTTTGTTTTTTAGAGAGAAAGGTAAACTTCTGGCCTTACAAAACACAGGAGTCACATCCTTTTTTAAATTAAAATTTATTTTAACATCCTTTAGACATCCTAAATATTTGTTAAACAAATCTGAATATCTATCAATCAAACTATTTCTATTAGATTCATTATTTATATTAGATAGCATTATTTTTAATGCTAAACAATCTAGAAAAATCAAGTTTTAACTGTTTAAGCCATTCTCATTCTAACAAAATCACCTGGATTTTTCATTTACAATTATTAATCGTAAATATTGGTTGGCTTCTTTTACAAAAACATTTCTTTGCCATATAATCTCTATTGAATTACCACAAAAGGATTTTAATCTTAAATTTGTTGGAAATAATATTTCACCTTGCCAATAAATCTTATAAATATCTTTAGGTATTAACGTAACTGGACTTCCTGTATCTATTGTGAAGCACAAAGAATAATCATCTACTGTTAAATTAATTGTGGCATCAGGTTCGCCCTGTACAGAATATATAGAGTCCTCTTTAAAAATTTACATCCCCACATTTTTTTACTAGCTTTGCAGACCCTACTCAAATGACCCAGTTTTTTACATTTTAAAACAAGTCTTTGTTCTATGAGGGCAAACAGAGGCCACGTGTGAATGTCTTTCACCACATCTATAACACATTATTTCTCCCCTTTGCCTGAATGGCCAATGCTGCACCATACTATTATTGCACTCACCCTTTTTTATCTTTTCCAATCACAGGGGATATCTTGGCCACTAATTTATCTTGTAATTCTCTTGTATTTATCTCCGCCAATTCGAACGAGATCGCCACTGCAAAACTTTATCCAGGGTGACATCGTCGTTTTCTTGTAGTAGCTTCTTTTGCAGGCTTTCCAACTTGATTCCAGCCACAAAACGGTCTCGCATCATGGTTCCCAGCATATCGCCGAAATTACAATTTATTGCTAAATGTTTCAATTCTCTAAGATATTCCGAAATTGATTATCCTTCGGTGGGTCGGTGGAAGGCTGGTTAAACCGTTTGGTTTACGACCACTACGACCCGGGTTCGATCCCTGCATTGGACACTTTTTTCTGTTTAAAAAAAAAAATGCTCCAATGGCCCCCCGATTCTTGCAAAAGTCCAACCCCACCAGCGAGTGCAAGTAACCAAACGGGGTTCTGGCACATTTGTAAGTGCAAAGTCGAACTGCTTTCACATGTGTAGACATGTGGTGCGCTTACAGTAAAAAGCAGTCGCTAACTACCCACCATGATTATCATGGCCTGTACCACGCGTACTAGGGATAAGCAAAAAAAAAAATCTGCATAGCTGTGGTATCACTTTCTTCTTTGGATCCAAATACAGCTTAATTCTTTGAATGATAGTATCATAGGGTTGATCTTTCATTAGGCACCAGGAAGAAAATGTCGTTTCCCAGCTTCAAAGTTTCAGAATCTGGTAGCGAGGTAAAAATTAGCACTTAAATCTCCTCCTTCAGATGCCAAAAAGAAAGGCTCAAATTTTTGTACAAAAAGATCGAAGTGTCCTCCACTGGGCTATATCATCTAAAAGGTACTATTAACTTTGAACTTGTCATGCTGATCTTTTCTACTCCTTTGTTTTCTTTATCCAGACAGTTTAAAAGATGCAGTTGTTATACTTGCATAGACGCCGTTTTCCTCAGCTTTTTACTGGCTCTGTAGATCGCGCCTCCTCGTTGCCACTTTTGTTGTGTCATAATTAGACGTACAAGAGCTCACACTTGACCATGGCCATCAACAAATGTCCAATTTATATATACATATATTTTTACATAATGAGGCTTTAAATAATACAAATAATATTCATCTATTTACATAAACAACAGTTAATATATAGCGAGAAGAGTAGAGGACTGAGCACAGATCCCTGAGGTACACCAGCCCATGTTCTTCGGTGCTTGGAAAATGTTCCATTGACCCGAACCTTTATCCTTCTTCCCCTTAAGAAATCTGCAATCCAGATTAAGGTTGTGCAGCCTTTCAAATAATTTCTACACTCGATCGAAAGCTGAGGTCAATTCCAGGAATACGACCGTTGTCTTCTTTGGCGGTTTTTCCTAGAAATATATTATTGATTGACAGAAGTAGTAAAGTTTATCAGTTTTACAGTGTCTGGATCTTTAGGCAGTTTGGTAGAAGTTTGTTTTATTATTGTGTTAGTGAACCAGACTATGAGCCTAGAGTGGATAATTCATTCTGTTATTTTACAAAGTATGCTGGTAAGAGCAATTGGCCGATAGTTCTTGCATTCCTTGGCATCTTTGTTTTGTTTCAGTATTGGCACTATAATTGATATCTTCCAATTTTTTGGTAATTTACCAGTTTGCCATGAAATCTTCAGTATTCGTAGGAGTTGGTTTTTAGCTTCGTCTCCAAAGTGTTTAATCATTTGACCAAAGATTAGAGCATCTCCAGGGAAGATCTTGGATTTAACTTTCTTATTGATGAGTTTAGCTCATTCAGTGTGAAGTCTCTCGCGCAAATATATTGTTGATGGTAATTTCTTGCTTGTTTAACTAACCTGTTTACATTATTTTTTAGAGTCCTGCCTTCATTCGTATAGCTGAGTCTGGAAGTGCTTGAAAGATATTCAGCAATTATTTCATCCATATGTTTGTTCGTTCTCCGTATTCATATCGGTTAGAGTATTGGAGGATTAGTATTGGTTTTGATTGTTTTATAACACTAATTATATTCGAGTGATTGCTTTCCTTTTTTGTATCCATTTTTTCGCAGAATTCTGCCCATTTTTCTTGTTTGAATATCCAAATTTCTTGTTCTATTTTGTGACTAATTTCAATGAGTTCCTTTATGATTTCTTCTGTTTTATTTGTTTTAAGAAGTTCATTGATATTATCTCTCTCTGCAATCATTGCCTCGATATTGTAGTCTTTCCAGTAAAGTATTCACAGGTCTCTACCGTCTACCTCTAGGTATCGCTACTTTTGCAGCTTTGGATATGTTCGAAGAGAATTTTTCAATTTTTTGTCAATCGTTCTGTGATTTAATTCTTCGTTGCACAGTTCTTCAAGCTTTTCTCTGAATTTTTTTCCAGTGTTCTTTTATTCTGTTGGAAATTTTCAATTTTGAATGTTAGGGTTGTTAAAATTGGTCTGTGGTCACTGATTGCACTTTTCAGAATTTTCCATTGTGTTGTGAGTGCGATGTTGTAATTTATCGCTGTGATGTCTATTGCGGATTATGTGCATGAGGACTTGGATAGATAGGTGTTCTTTTCGTTATTTAACGGTGTAAGGTCGAGGTCGGTTAGCATGTCCTCAACCTGCTGACCTTTGTTATCCTGGACAGGTGATCCCCAAGTTGGTCTTTCGGCGTTAAAATCACCAAGTATGATTGCGATATCCGAAGACGCTTCACTTAATGTCTCTATCAGGCCTGTATCGATGCTAGTATTATCGTGGTGATAAACATTTATGATTGAAATTGTTTTATCTGTAAGATATATTTCTATTGCCTGAGCTTCTGTCGTGCTTTCTCTAGGCTTACTCTGATTATAGGCGATTTCCTTAAATTTGATTTCTAGAGTTTTAATCAAAACGGTAAGTCCTCCTCCGAATTTTCCCGGTTTGTCCTTCCGTAGTGTTGTATAATCTTTGATATTGAATCTCAGATTCTGATTAAATTTTGTCTCCTGATGACAAGCAATATGTACATTGTTGCCACAGAGAAGACAAGTCAGCTCTTTGTTTTCCTCTGGGTAACATTTATATTGAGTTGTAGTAGATTGAATTTTTGTCCTCGTAGTAGATTTCTCATCATGAGCTCGAGCTGCAGCTCCTGACGCGGCGGTTACCCCGGACGCGGTAGCATTACTGGAGATATCAGTTTTGCTCTTCATTTGAAAATGGGTGCCGTTGCAACGTTAGTCATCTTGGAAACGAACCAGAATTTGGTCAAATATTCCAAGGGTCTATGGAGAACCGCAAGGAGGTGAGGTCGGACTTCTCCCCTTCCCCCTGGAATGCAGTCACTACAGGATAAAGCACTCTTGGTGAATTTTTTAATTGTGATTCAGAATCTGCCACTGAAGCTATACGAGCGTTTTCGTTCCTTTAAAGAAATTCGGAGCAGTAAAGGACAAATGAGTTGCTACTCTCTAAAGCGATTGATTAAAGGTTTTGAGGAAACTAGATCTCTGGAAGCAAAACCTAGGAGTGGAAGACCATCGACATGCAAGTCAGTGGCTGTTACGGTTTTGCAGAATGCTGAAGCTATTGAAACGTTATCCACGTATGGAGAAGAAGTGCTAGACGAGTTTCTCGAAAAATGGGGATTTCGTATGGAACAGTTTGGAGAGAACACACATTTAGAATTTTTCTATAAAAATACCCTAACAAAATTCAAAGTTTTTCACGAGTTGAAAGTCACCGATTTTGAGAAGCGTCAAGAATTCGCTGCATGGGTTTTCCGGCAAATTGATATTGATGAAAACTGGCTTTCAAATATTCTAAGAACAGATGATGCTCACTTTTATCTAAAGGGAGAATTTAACATTCAAAACTGCCTCATTTTGGCAACAGAAAACCCTAGGAATTTTACAGAAATGCCACTTCATCAGCCCAGAGTTACAGTTTTGTTTAGGTTCACTTCTTCTATTATTGGGCCATTTTTCTTTGAAAAATCAATGGAAGAACTTTTAAAACCGTTTTTTTAACTGGTGAACGTTATGTTCAACTTTTGAGAGAAGAGGTTATTCCCATATTGCAGGACAGACAAGCACTAAGCGAAATAACATTCATGCAAGATGGAGGACCTCCTCATATCTCCCGCGGTGCCAAACAATTGCTGAAGGATACGTTCGGTAAAATTCGTTGATAAGTCGCCACTTTATATACCAGTGGCCTCCAATATCACCAGACTTGACGCATTACAATTTCGGTTATGGGGATACATTAAGTCGCGTTTTTATCGATGCCGGCCTACCACATTGGCCAGGTTGAAGGCTTCTATCAGATGGCACGTTTTATAAATTTCAACTATTTAATTGTGACCATTCTGTCATCTATCGTCTCCAGGCGGTGTTTGAGAATGAAGGGCGCCACATTGAGCAAGGATTGTGACCTAATACAAGAGAGAAGGCAGTTACCTCATGTGTTATATTTTGCAGCTCTTTGTTTTGGGTTATGGGAATAATAAATGCTGTCCTCACATCTTGACTTTTTTTTTTATGTGAACAGTAATTTTTTTGTTTGTCATTTGCCCACATCATATATTATGTCGTGCAGGCCAAAGTGTTATAACTTCTCGAATAACACTGGTATACAAAATTTTACCCCTTATGTTTAGTTTATGGCTTTTCGCTCATTAGAAGAAATAGCATGAGGAATATTCTCTTTTCCCCCCAACTTTAGAAATTTTGCGCAAAAAAATAATACAAAATGATTTTACTACCACGTTTTTCAACGCAAAAGGTCGATTTAAAAATGATTTTTTGAGGGATACATTTTCAAAATTATGTACAGTATAATAAACAATGATAACATTTGACAAACCCATAGGATATTTGGAATAAAGTACGACAAATATATTTTGTCACTCCCCTCTATATTTCATTTTTGGATCATGACAAATATCCAGTTAAATAGTAAAGTGTCGCCAATTAGTCAAGAAACTATACATTCCTTATAGCACGAAATCCTATTATTAGTGCCATCATAATTTTTGGTACTATATTAACATTTCAAAAATCGTGTATTGATATCAGTATTTATTTTCAAACATTCAATCTATTTCACAAAACTCCATCTAAAATATAATTATTTTTTGCTACATGTTTTAATTTGCATATACCTATTTTACATATCTCAGATTGTATTTAAAAATCGTCAACCAATTCTTCTAACTTTTGGCGAAATGGTGTTTTATTAATTTATCATTTGATATTATTAGGGTTCTTTCCTGGTATTCAAAAAGGAAAAATATGTGTCGTTCAGTTATATTTTTCAATTCATCAAACAAATTGGCCGCTGAATCTCTGATACTGGTAGAGCGCCATCTAGCGAATAAAGTTGTAACTAAAATCAATTTCGAATTTTTCATTATTTGCCATAAAAATTACCGTTGCATCCTGAACACAATGGTGTTTACCCTATTGCTCTAGCGCAAATATTCGCGGAGTTATTAATTTTTAAAGTTGTGCGGGACTTTTGGATCACCCTGTATATTGCCATTTTTTTTTCTATTTTTAAAACATATACGCTCATGGACAAAACTAAAGGAAATTATTCTTTTTAGCATGTATATCGGAATCAAGAAAATTACTCTGAAAGATATTTTATACACAGTAACCTAGATAATAAAGTGTGAATAAAATTGCTTCTGTTTCGTTAAAAATAAAAAACATTCGACCGGCTACATCAAAGACTCTCCATTTCTTCAATTACACTAGTACACACACTTTTTCCTGCTCAATATTTGAAAGTTCTTTCTACTAAATTCCAACCCGTAGATCATGAATATAACCTTCATTTTTCAAAATTGGCTCAATTTTTTGAAAATATATTTGAAAATATTTAATTTTATAAAGAAGCTGATGTTATCGCTATCATCAAAATATTTTGAAGATATTGACTTTGTAAGCAAAAGAATTAATCATCATTTAGATGAAATGCATACCATTGCCTTTTTATTTTAAGAAAATGTTTGAAAATACATTTATATATTTTCATAAATATTTTAAATATATAAATAATGCCGCGTGAATGCAAAGCTAATCCAGAAATGTACTGCTACTTTGTGGAAAATTTACAATTCCCTAATATAGGAAACGTATCACCACAAACATAAAAGAATTCTATAAAAAATATTTTATAACTTGAATCATGAAAATTTCTCTAATAGAACTGTAAAAATATTATAAAAACGAAGAGAAAATTATTTATTTTTACTATACATGGGCTACGAGCTTTCGGGCAGCCTCGCCCTTCTAGAAGGGCGAGGCTGCCCGAAAGCTCGTAGCCCATGTATAGTAAAAATAAATAATTTTCTCTTCGTTTTTATAATATTTTTAAAGAATATTTTGGTGTGGCCTTAGGTGATGAAGACAAGTGCTGATGCCCCCATAGTGTGTGCGCAACGTGCTATCAAGGGCTTTTGTAATGGAAATCGAGGAAATCAAAAGGTATGCCCTTTGGTGTACCAATGGTTCGGCGAGAACCAAAAAATCACCATGGCGATTGTTATTTCTGTGTCTGCAAAATTACAGGCCTTATTAGCAAAACTAAGCAAATTAACTTTTATACTGATATACCATCAGCTAGGCAACCTAATCCTCACGACCTCGAGAATCCCATACCGATTCCTAAAAAGGTTCAAGAATCCTATATCAAAAAGGATGATCAGCACACAGCATTTGCAGATGATCATCAATTAGTAGACCCTGAATTTATTTAAAATGAACGTTGCATTTCAAATTTATTTGATCAGGCATCATTAAATTATCTAGTAAGGGATCTAGGGCTATCAAAAGAAACAGCAGAAATCCTTGGATCAAGATTAAACCAAAGGAAGCTCTTGTTACCTCAAACCAAATTCTCTGTCTATCGTAATGGGGAACAATGTTATTATATAATCCTATATAAAATTATAGGAATTTTACAGGGCTTGCAGAAAGGAAACACAAAGTATCCTTGATTTTTATGTAAGTGGGAGAGCAGAGACAGAAAGAATAATTTTATACAAAAATAATGTGGCCTGAAAGAAGTATGTTTCGCTTAGGTGAACAAAACGTTAAAAATGTACCGCTTGTCCATAAACTAAAAATTATTCATCCCCCTTTACACATCAAATTGAGGTTAATAAACATTTTTGTAAAGACTTTGAAAAATATAGTTATGCTGTCAAATATTTAATGACTAAATTTCCGAAAAATAGTTGTTCTAAAATAATGGAAGGTATTTTCGTTGGACCTCAAATTCGTAAACTAATAAATGACGAAGAGTTTATTGCAACATTGAAAGAAGGTGAGAAAAATGCTTGGCTTGCATTCATCGACGTTGTCAAACACCTTTTAGACAATAAGAAGTCACTGGATTATGCGAGAATCGGAGAAAATGTTATTTCCAAATTCCAAAAGCTTTTTATGGATTCACATTTAAACTTTTTCCTTGATAATCTCGGTACAGAGAGCGAAGAACAAAGTGAACGCTTCCACCGAGATATTAAAATCAGTGAGCAACGATAAAATGGTCTTTTGGAATCAATATATGGTGGCGGAGTATTGTTGGAATCTGATGTGTGATGGCAAACAAGCAAAATATAATAGACTTCACAGAAAATATCTTCAAAACCATGAATAATTTTTTTATTACTCCCTAAATATTACTGTATCTTTATAAATAATGTTTATTAAACCAAATAAAATGTTTTTTCATCTACACAGCTTTTTGTTAAGACGTTCAATCTTATATATAAAAATAATTCTGATAATTTTGAAAAAGAAAGGAAAATATATTAGATTTTTAAATGAAAAAATTTATATGAATAGGGTAAATAGTTATATATAGTTATATAGTAATTTTATATTTTTGAAAAAAAGAGGAAAAGTAAAATATTAAGACCTACAGATTTTGAAAAATTCATTACAAAAAAAAATTAAAATAAAACAAACCTCACATGTTTGAACTAAATAAAAAAAATCATAAATCTTAAAATTCTAATAACTCTACTATAAATATATGTAGTATATTTTGAGTTAGATAGTTCACAACCTTCTTCTGATATTTATTATAACCCCATATCTATATAAAAATATGTATCGACCTTGTAACAATGGAAGTGACAAATAAACAAAGAAGTAAAGGTAGACCAAACGACACCATAAACCAGACGGCGACAATGACCCGGCGCCAAGAAAGTGGCGTGATTACAGTAGCCAATCAGGAATCACCGCCATATGCGGGAGTCCAATATAAAAGGGCCCAGAAAAGAGACAAAAGTAGTTGTTTTCAGATTGACGACGTTATACGGTTGGTCGGATCTCTCACCCCCCCTTCCATCCGCAAGTAGGTTTAGGGCATCCCTGGCGCCCGTGGTTCGACTGCCTTCGTCCGTGGTCTACCTCTACCTCTTGGAGCTACCATCTAGACCTGCCTCTGTCCCTTGCTGTCCCCGTGCGGGAATCCCATCACGCACCCACGACCACGACTGCCCAGTACATTCCACATCGGCTTGGTCGGGATTACTACAGAACGCGTTAAAGTCGACAGGATAACTGAGGACAGCAGCATGCAGAGGATGACGGAGGTCAGAGACGACTACGTCGCGGATGCCCTCACCAACATGCAGCCCCACTGCGAAGACCGAGTAAGCCGCCTAACAGACGCCATTCGGGGACTAGCCGTGTCTCGTGCCGAGGAGGTTATCGTCGCCCTCATCGACATCTCCTGCGCCACGAACATCTTCCTCCATCGGCTCGAACAGGCAGACAGGATTCATCGAGAAATCCTTGCATTGCCCCGCCAACCAGTATCGACGATGTCCCATGGTAACCACCGCAAAAAGGATAACCAAGCCTCATCGCAGCCCACTCCACAAGACACATTCAAGACATCCATCTAGTAGGAGAATTTTCTCTACAGAACTATTTAATGTAACACTATCTCCGTTTGCTCTGAATTAATTATTCGATACAATTTTAATAGCAATAACATTATTATTATGAATCCATCAAGTTCATTATTTTACCATTTTTATAGCATTTCAATTCAAATTTTAAATCTTGTACACCCTCATTTATCAATTTTTACTTTATTTTAAGCAACTTTTAAATTTCAATTCATTAATATCAATTTTACATAAAAAATCATATTATATTCTAATTACTTGAATCTTTTTATTACCTTATTTATGGCCATAGTTTTAATAATTAAATTTATTACGCTCTTTATTTTACTTGACCTATTACTATTCCAATTGATATTTCTCAATAATTAAAAGTTTTAAAAACTAGTCCTAGATTTGTATTTTTATAAATATCAATTTTAAATTATCTCATCTCATAATGTGCCTCCCATTTTTCCCACAATTACAAATACAACTATAAATGCAATATGCGAAAACTAATATCATACCATAAAATTTCCATACCCCATTGCATTTCATTCCTGCCTGTGTTAAATTGTTATTTACGAAACTCTACCGAATTTTGTACCCATGCCATAACCTTTTCTCTTAGAAAAATTTCGTAAATTCATTATTTTATAATTTTTCTAAACCTAATCACCGCTAATAATCCCCAATCTAACGATTTGTCTGAACATATTAACGCAAAACTCACCGGGGAGCTGAGGTTACTAAACTTAGAGAATCCAGGAACCTCCTGGACTAAGTTAATTAAGATAGTAACTAATAAATATAACGATACCCCCCATACGGTAACTGGATTTCCCCCCGTATTTTTATTGTATAATATAATCCCCTCAGACTTAAATAACCACATAAACCCCTACCCCAATATAATAGAAAGTAGAAAACTAGCAATACAACGTACAAATTACAGGCACGACAAAGAGAAAATTAAAAAACAAACATAAGAACCCACACTTTGATACAGGAGATTTAGTATTAGTAAAGGCGTATCATCATCCAAATAGCGGTAAGTTAGTACCCTACTTTACAGGTCCATAAAAAATTACTGAAATAATTTCTGATAATGTCGTACGTATAAATAAACCCAATAGGATAACAGGTAATGATAGCGATGCTGTACATGTAAATAAATTACAATATTGTAGCGAAGTGAAATTGCTGGCTCAGCAATCCTGGGGCTGACGTCACTTCCAGTGGAGGTTACCCCTGCGAGGCCGCGTGGCTACGAGACTTTATTCTTTGCTCTCTCTCCTTTGTTTACTATTTTAAATATATATATTTCTAGATATCACTCAATTATAATTAATTAATTCATTCATATTTCTCGTTTGTTTGGTTAATAAAATAACGTTCTTCGTTTGTGGATCACCGACTCTACATTTCTGCTACGCTACAACTGGTGGAGACGCTGGATCGTCAAGACCGATATCCCTTCAGACATAAAAGAAGGACTGAAACTGTTATACAAGAAGATAGTGTAGAGCTCAAGGAGATGACCGTGAATATAGAGGAAGCTACCCAGGTGGGCAATTATTTTGTTCAGCACCTACCAAGGAATCCTTCCATGTTCTCCGGGGAGGATGGTGAGGATCCCCTTACCTGGTTAAAAGGTTACAAACGTGTGGCAAAGCATAATCATTGGGACGAAACCCTCTGTCTTGCCAATGTCTACTTTTACCTGAATGGAACTGCCCTCAAATGGTTTGAGAATAATGAGGAGACCATCCGGAATTGGGAAGAGGTTACTACTCAATTGGAGAGTGTATTTGGGAAAAGTGAGAGTCTGCGGCTGCTTGCCGAGAAAAAACTTAAAATCCGGGCTCAGCTAAAGGGTGAAAGCACCGAGTTCTATATACAAGACGTCCTACGATCTGCAAAGAGGTGGATCTCCAAATGAGCGAGGGGGATAAAATCTCCCACCTCATGAAAGGAATAGTGGAAGAACTTTATCAGGCGCTTCTTCCAAGAGACATAAACAATACGGATCAATTTGTGTCTGAGTGCCGCCGCATTGAAGCGCTTCATCTTCGGCGTGTGACCCCCGCCAAGAACGAACGTTTGCCCAATGTAGCATCCCTTGATGTCTGCGATGATAATACAGATTTGTCATCCATGATTAGACAAATTGTCCGCGAGGAGGTGCAACGGGCCTTGGCCGCTCCTCGTGAAGAATCCATCAAATCCTTCCAGAGGCTCCCCTCAATATCAAACTTATACGCCGTCACCAATCGCTAGAAGAGAGACGGCCGTACCTCAAACTCCCCGTCCCAGAGCTCGGTACCCGAAACAGGGAGAAAGACTGGACACAAAAGAATGGCGGACCACTGAGGGAAGACCAATTTGCTTCCATTGCGGACGCCCTGGCCATGTCGCCCGTTACTGCCGTGACAGAAGGAGACAGAATGACGAAAGAGAAAACGGATATTCCCAAAGGAGGCAAGAACCAATGTTTTTCTATGGACCCCGTTCCAAATTCCCGGCGCTCAATGACGACGAGCCAAGAGATAATTTTAGACGTTACCGAAGCCCTTCCCCATACCCTGGCCGAAACGGACAACATTCGTCGCCTATTAGAGGGTCCAGTCGGTCACCTCGCCGTTCCCGCCAGGAAAACTAGAGGTTGCGACCTATTTTGGAGGTGGGGCCGCAAAATTTGGAAACCCTCCCTCATCGACTACAGTGGATATGAAAGGAGATTATATAAATATTAAAATAGAAGGAAATATAACCAGTGCTCTTGTTGATTCTGGGGCTTCTTATTCTGTCGTGTCCGAGAGGTTCAGACTCAAATTGAAGAAAATAATGTTTGCCGAAACTGACGTGAGCTTAAGAGTGGCCAACGGTAAAATTATAAAACCGAAAGGACGCTGCTCTTTAAAATTGGACTTAAATGGTCTGCAGGAAAATTTCGAATTTATTGTTCTGGAGGACTGTAGTCACGATGTGATCCTCGGATGGGACTTTTTGAAGTTATCCAGGGCGGTAATTGATTCTGCAGAAGATACACTTTTTTTAGAGGAATTCCTAGTCGAGGACACACCCAAGAACAACTCACCTCTCTACGCGGAACGGGAATACAGAATAGAGCCCGCATCTTGTCAGCTGATAGCGGTATTAAGCAGAGACATCTCAGATAATGCAGCTGTGGTGGCAGAAAGTCAAAAAGGTCTGTCGCTGGAAAGAGAACTAATGGCTCCCTCCTCTATCATCTCACTTACCAGTAACAGGGGAAAACTGTGGGTGGCAAATTGGAGCCCATATCCGAAGATAATTCCCCAGGGGATGCACGTGGCCGATGGTGTCGTCATCGAGGATAGCCAGCTTTGTGTACGTGCTGAGGGCAACCACGTAGGAACAGATATAGGCCATTCCGAGGATTCAAAAATTGCGGAAATTTAAAATATAGATGATTCACTTGACGATTTTCAAAAAGAAAAATTAAGAAATTTATTGAGAAACTATAGAGATATTTTTGATTTCAGAAAAAAAAAGAAGCGTCCAAGACCGATAATGTTAAGCATCGAATTAGCACTGGAGACCACCTTCCCACCAAACAACGACCGTACCGAGTAGCACCAGCGGAACGTCAAAATATTCAAGAGGAGGTAAATAAAATGGAAGAAATTGGTATTATTCAGCCCTCTGCGATCCCATGGGCCTCACCGGTCGTTTTGGTCAGGAAAAGAGATGGCAGCTGGAGATTCTGCGTCGATTACCGCCGCCTTAATAAGATAACAAAAAAGGATGTTTACCCGCTCCCAAGAATCGACGGCACTTTGGACTGTCTACAGGGAGCACGATTTTATTCCTCTATGGATCTCCAATCTGGATACTGGCAGTCCACGTGGAGGAAGCGGACCGTGAGAAGACTGAATTCATAACCCCAGATGGATTGTATGAGTTCAAAGTGATGCCATTTGGGTTATGCAACGCTCCAGCTGCATTCGAACGAATGATGGACGGCCTCTTGAAGGGTCTTAAGTGGACAATCTGTCTCTGTTACCTTGATGACATAGTCGTTTTTTCCGATGATTTTGAGGAACATCTGAGACGCCTTCAGCTGGTATTAGGCTGTTTGAGGAAGGCTGGCTTGTGCCTCAATTCGGGGAAATGCAGGTTTGGTGCGAAAACTATAACAGTTCTTGGACATGAGGTGAGTGGAGATGGAATATGTCTCGATCCAGAAACAATTAGAGCAGTCCGTGACTTCCCCAGACCAAAGTCGCTAAATAAAGTTAGAAGTTTCCTAGGGCTATCTTCCTATTACCGCCGTTTCATACCCAATTATGCCCATATAGCCCAACCATTAAACGCTCTTTTAAAGAAAGATTCAGTGTTTAGTTGGAACATAGAAGAGCGGCACGCATTTGAAGCTCTCAAGTCAGCCCTAATTTCTGAGCCTGTCTTGGGACATTTTGATCATTCATCCCCAACAGAAATACATACTGATGCGAGCAACTATGGAATAGGAGCAGTTTTAGCGCAAATTCAAAAGGGAAAGGAAAGAGCCATTGCCTATGCATCGAGAACGCTCAATAAGGCGGAAAGAAATTATTCGATGACTGAGAGAGAATGTCTTGCTATTATTTGGGCCATTGGCAAATTCCGGCCGTATGTTTTTGGACGTCCATTCACTATCGTAACTGATCATCACTCCTTGTGCTGGCTGACCAACCTCAAGGACCCATGTGGGAGGTTAGCAAGATGGGCTCTTCGACTGCAGGAGTTTGATGTTACTGTTGTGCACAAGAGCGGAAGAAAACATGGGAAGGGAATGGCTTCTGGTGGTCCCCCGCCACTTGAGGCCTGAAATACTGAGAAACTTACATGATTCTCCCACTTCAGGACATCTTGGATTCACTAAGACATATGATCGAATAAGAAAAAAATTCCACTGGCCCGGAATGTTTAGAAATGTTAGGAAGTATGTGGTTCACTGTCCAGATTGTCAGCGACGCAAACGCCAGCCCCAACTCCCTCCAGGACTTTTGCAGCCGATACATGTGCCTATAGCCGCCTTCGAAAAAGTGGGAATGGATCTCCTTGGAAGGTTTCCAACATCTATGTGCGGGAATCGCTGGATCATTGTCTGTACGGATTACCTCGCCAAGTTTGCGATCACGAAAGCTCTACCGACAAGTGAATCAGTGGAAGTAGCGAAATTCTTCATTAAAGGTGTAATTCTGAAGCACGGTGCGCCGAGGGAAGTTATCACAGACCGAGGACGAAATTTTACATCTTCAATGATTCGTGATCTGAACAAACACTGCAGAATAACTCATCGGACAACAACCGCCTACCACCCTCAGACCAATGGACTCACTGAAAGGTTGAATAAGACAATAGCAGACATGCTGTCCATGTATGTGGACGTCAACCAGAAAGATTGGGATGAGATTCTCCCATTCGTGACGTTCGCATACAACACGGCGAAGCAAGAGTCCAAGGTGTTTTGTCCATTCTACCTTGTGCACGGGCGTGAGGCGGAGACCCCACTAGACTTGCTATTTCCCAAATTTCCTTCAGAGGATGAGGATGACTTCATCCAGACTCTAGGATGAAGGGCCGAAGAAGCGCGACAGCTGGCGCGCATTCACACTATGGGGTCCCGGGGAGGAAATAAACTCCGTTACGACGCCCATCACAGAAACATAATCTATCAGCCCGGAGTTCTCGTTTGGATCTATATCCCTGTGCGCAAGGTGAGTTTGTCTGAAAAACTAATGCGACGTTATTTCGGCCCGTATAAAGTAACAAGAAAAATATCCGATGTGACATATGAAGTGGAGACATTCGGAGACCAGCATGGTCGTCGTAAAACAAAGGACATAGTTCACATCTGCAGGATGAAGCCCTATTTAGATCCAGAGAAGCGGGAGGACCACCTGGAGGAGGACATGGAAGACGACTTATCAAGTCTTCAAAAGGAAGAAGTTCCAGCGGAAGGGAGGCAACCACCCTTGGCCCAGGAGTAGGTCCCCAGACCAGGAGACCTGGATATCCCTGGCCCTATTACGCGGTCGCGAGCTCGTAGACTGGAGGCGCAGGTCTCCTGCTGAGCATCGGGTCGATGTCCTTTGAGAGGGGGGCTTTGTAGCGAAGTGAAATTGCTGGCTCAGCAACCCTGGGGCTGACGTCACTTCCTGTGGAGGTTACCCCTGCGAGGCCGCGTGGCTACGAGACTTTATTCTTTGCTTTCTCTCCTTTGTTTACTATTTTAAATATAGATATTTCTAGATATCACTCAATTATAATTAATTAATTCATTCATATTTCTCGTTTGTTCTTCTTTTGACCTCGGTTTGTTTGGTTAATAAAATAGCGTTCTTCGTTTGTGGATCACCGACTCTACCTTTCTGCTACGCTACAATATTATAATGAAAAGGTCCTCTATATTTCTCCACCCAAACTATATATATATATATGTGATATCTTGGGACCTCTGGGACCAGTGTTACCTGATGCTAGACGAACCTCGATGTCAACTCTCCCGTGCAGTCGTGGTGGAAGGCGACACAGCGGGGCCAAAGGTGAAATAAACAAACAGAGATTCCACTAAAAGCGTCTGACGTCAAGAAGGAATGGGATGAGGAGAGAGAGAGAGATCTTAAGAGCAAGTGTTACCGTTGGAATCCAAGCGAAGACTGGCAATTCTAGGGCCTCGATTTAACACCACGACCTTGCTGCTTTCTAATTGGCTGACCTATTTAGGTGATTCTTTCCTAATTGGTGGGACTTTTTCACGTGGTAGTGGGCTATTGGTTGACCTACTTAGGTATTGTCTTCTGATTGGGCCGGGCTTATCTCTTTGACGGAAGAAATACGTCCGGTCTTGTTCCGGAAATTGGGCGTCTCTCAAACTTTTATAACTTCTGGTCACAAGATACGTCCTGTCTTGTCCGGAAATATTGGTTTAAACTTAGCTCGCAGGGTGTCCGGGGTCAGAAGGTTAACTGTGGCGTTATTAATAATTATGTTCTCTTCTAGGCCTACCTCTTAGGTTTGACTTCTACGATCCTCTAAGCCTGATTTGTTTTAACCTTAACTTTCTCCTGTCTCTCTCCATTCCTTCTATCTGTACAGTTGCAATACTTTATTAGATTCTTACGCGGTACAGATTGATGTTAGTTGAGGTTTTCTATGTGCAGTACATAAGAAGTTATATACAGTCATGGGGTGGAACATGTGGTAGTGGATATCTAGACTATTTACAACAATTCCATGGTCTTAAATCATCACAGATGGCCCCGGATGTGAGAGGGTTCATATGGAGGGATTTAAGAGAGCGGAATAGGAAGACTGTTATTAAGGAAGTAATTTTAAAAAAATTAATTAAAGTGAGTTGTTATATAACATGGGGTTAATTTCTGTATATCCATAAGAGATAATAAAGCATAAACAACTAATATTAAACATACAAGTAAAAATAAAAATATGAATAAAATATTTAATAGAGAACATATAATGATGATAGGTAAAAATAAAAACGATTGGATGGGAAAATCATGATCTCTTCGTGATGGGCGTTAGAAAGGGTTGAGGGGTTAGTTATTACTTGGTTGAGGCAATGTCACTTTGACTCAAGTCCCAAACCATTTAATGTGCACGGCGCGGAGAACCTAGGCCATGTTTCACATGTAAATTTAAGGACCGAATAAAGTTACAGTACCACAATCGAAAAAAAGATAAGGGTGATTGTTATGGGTTTTAGTAATTAGTCGTTAAGACGTACGCATGCAGGATAAAGAGGGCGAAGATCAGTGACCAGAAATCAAAGTTTTAATTAGAGTCGTCAGGGGCTTAGCGAGAAAAAGAGTAAAATAAAAAAAAAATGTGCCAGCGTGTGGCATGAGAGTGCCCTGGAATAAAAAAAAAAATACAATTTGCACGTATCCAAGCCAGAAGTTGGGAGAAGGTAAATCTGGGGGACGATGTGTCAAGATTGTTAATTACGAAATCAAAGTAGGTCAAGTCTAGCCTGCGAAGGAGTTAAAAGTTCCTGCGGAAAAGGAATGTTAGTAATTCTTAAGAAGTAACCTTTAAAGTGGTTGTTTAAGAGGTTATTGAAGATTGGCCTGTTTTTAGATCATGATTTTTAGTTTGATTATAAAAGAATATATCATTGAGATATGAAATTGCGAAATTAAGGCTTTGCATATAGCGTTAAAGGATTTGAAAAATCGAAAATAGAATTGCGAAGTTAAATGCAAAGTAATCTTTAAAAAAAAGTAAAAATAGTGATGATATGATACAAAGATTAACACACTACAGCAGTATATAAGGGGTAATAGAAAGTGAAAATATTAAATGAAAAAAAAATAATGAGCAATAATATACTCGATAGCATTGACATGGTAGCGGAAGGTGAAACAATGTAAATAATATCTAATTTATAAAGTGAGAAAAAATATAAAATGATAAATGCAAATTAGTGATGTAAACATGAAATATAAACTTGAGATTATTAGATATGATATGAAAGATAAAATATAAAGTTGATTATAAAATAGAGTCATAAAGCAAAAGTAAATAAGTTTTGGTAAAGAAAAATAAAAAAAGACAATAATCTAAACTAATTGGTTGACGTAAAAAAAAAACAATTATAAGAGTTATATAATGATTATATACAAGATTATTAAAATGAAAAATTTTAAAAAATGTTCATCGAGAAAGAAGAGCAAGTAAGATGATACATAGAAATTATATCGTGAAAGAATGGAAAAGTGTAGGCCAAATGAATGTTCCTGTTTTTTTAGGATGGGTGGAGAGAGCTTTAAATTGTCCTCGATTGATATCTTTGGTCTTGTTGGCCTAAGTTGTTCTAACTTATCGAATTTGTTTTATGTTTGACGCGACTCGTGGATCACATTGTTTCCAGCTGTGAAACTAACTGAGTCCTAATGTTGTCGATTTTTTTTTTTTTTTTTTTAAACTTATGTGGGTGTGTGTGATTTTTGTAGGTAAAGTGTTGTCTTTGGCACGCACTAATATTTAATTTAATAGGTGGCGAAAGTTCATTAGAGAACACGGGGTGGCGACGGATGTAACAAGATGTCGGCTGTTTGTTTGCTCGGGGGGGGCGAGGGGGAGCGAAGCTATTTTTAATGCGATTCCGGATGTAGGTCAGGGAGGCCTTTTGCGAGGCTGCTTGCTTTCTTTCAACTTATTGGAAGTTAATTCGAACTACGTTCGGAGATATTATTTCTAAAATTGTAAACACAAAAGCGTTTTGATTTGTCACGTTTGGTGACAAGCGTTATGGGATTGACATAGGGAGATACAGAGGTTGTAATTATCCTGTGTGTTCAAGCATTTGTTCGATTTGTGTTTGTATTTCGAAAATTCGGATATTGTATCTGTGAATATTAAATCGAATGGTTTTTTTGCGGACTTAGTAAAAATGTTATTCATGGATATCGGGTTAGAATTGAATGAAATTGCGACTATCGACGTGGACAATGTGTGGTTAAATAAATGTGTCACAGGCGTGGTGAAGGCGTCTTTGGCCTGAAAATTGAAAGAGTTTAGTGGTGTGGCGCTGTGACACGAAGCGAAAAAATTGTAAATGAAAAGGTGTCGCGTGAAGTCTCTGTTTTGTACAAAATCTAACCTGTTACACTAAGAATAACAAATTTACTAAAGTCATGGTTGTTGGTTGTACGAACATATCGATAATTTTTATATTGTTAGTGGATATGACACGTTTAATGTGATTTTTTTTTGTGTGTGTTTAGTAGGGCGACGTAATAAAGCTTGTGTGGCTCGAAATTAGATTTGGGTGTGAAGTCGCGCATTAAAAATTTGTTAATTAGAAAAAGTGATGTGAGAGGGTGTTGTATATTTTGTTGAGAGAGATTTGTCGATATTTAACTATGCGTGTAAAAGGAAGGTACGAGGGAGTGTAGTTATGTGGGCATTTAACGATTGTAATAGTTTTGGAAGGCTGTGATTTAAGTTACTTCTGTCCAAAGATATGAAAGAAAAGGACATAGGGGCGTTGAAAATGGGATTAGGAACATTATGATGAGGTTAAATAAGAGTGTTGGAGTTCACCACGTGTGAGCAACTCGTTCCAGGAGGGGAAAATTTAGAAAATGGGACAGTTGTATTAACCTGTCCATGGGACACGTGTTGCTTGCACGAGGTGAATTTGTACAAGGTAGTTGGTAGAGGTACATTATCTTGATACAGGAGTAGCTGAGGACAGTTTATAATTAGTAGAAATCGTTTTATGGAATTAAGGAATAAAATGCCAAAAGGCAAAGGTGTATCGATGATATGGAATTTTAGATTCTGCGTTATATTACCTATTTTTAAGATCAAAAAGATATAATCTATGGTGAAAATATTATTAGCTATGGCATTAATAATTAAGTTGAATGGATGGACAGGCATTTTTCTTTTACAAACTGGTTTCTATTATTTTAAAAGTATTCTGCCTAATTATAGCGATAGATGCTTCTGTATCAAGTAGTAGAGGTAGGTTTACATAATTGGACAGTTCAGCTCGAACGAGCAATAGTTCAACAAAAATTATAGAAGGAGGAACCTACTGTGGTGCTGTCTTGTATGTCGGGACAGGCCTGGTCTGTTGTCATAGTTGGAGGATCTTTGGGACAGTCAGAGTTCATTGCTTGCGCTGGGCTCGTGGTTTAGAGATGGTCGGGGGAGCAGGTAACATACGCTCGCGTGTTGGTAACTCGGAGGGGCGCTTGCAGGAGGTCTGGTGGCTTTTTCAGTCTTGTAGAGTATTGTGGTTGGGCCCGATCTGCTTGGGCGTCGTAGTTGTTGAAGAAGCTCTGCGCCTCGTACGAACCATCGTAGCGATTCCACCTCTCGCGATGTCCGGTCACGGCAGAAAGCTGATGTAGCGTCGTCGTCAACCTCCCTAGGACATCTGACACCGGCGGCGGGGGTGTGACGTCTTCCTGGCTGGAGACAATTTCCTGCGTCCTACCGAGAGTGTTTTCTTTCTTCGGAAAAGTGGGGTTGTCGCCACTTTCGTAGTCGGGATAGGTCTTCATTGGTTCCTTTGACTCCTCCTCTCTTCCCTGTTCCATCTTTCTGTACAGACAGTGGTCTACTTGCTTACTTGTACCTTGGCGTCCACTATCCTGTCGACTCTTCGCTACGGGGGAGTCTGTGATATCTTGGGACCTCTGGGACCAGTGTTACCTGATGCTAGACGAACCTCGATGTCAACTCTCCCGTGCAGTCGTGGTGGAAGGCGACACAGCGGGGCCAAAGGTGAAATAAACAAACAGAGATTCCACTAAAAGCGTCTGACGTCAAGAAGGAATGGGATGAGGAGAGAGAGAGAGATCTTAAGAGCAAGTGTTACCGTTGGAATCCAAGCGAAGACTGGCAATTCTAGGGCCTCGATTTAACACCACGACCTTGCTGCTTTCTAATTGGCTGACCTATTTAGGTGATTCTTTCCTAATTGGTGGGACTTTTTCACGTGGTAGTGGGCTATTGGTTGACCTACTTAGGTATTGTCTTCTGATTGGGCCGGGCTTATCTCTTTGACGGAAGAAATACGTCCGGTCTTGTTCCGGAAATTGGGCGTCTCTCAAACTTTTATAACTTCTGGTCACAAGATACGTCCTGTCTTGTCCGGAAATATTGGTTTAAACTTAGCTCGCAGGGTGTCCGGGGTCAGAAGGTTAACTGTGGCGTTATTAATAATTATGTTCTCTTCTAGGCCTACCTCTTAGGTTTGACTTCTACGATCCTCTAAGCCTGATTTGTTTTAACCTTAACTTTCTCCTGTCTCTCTCCATTCCTTCTATCTGTACAGTTGCAATACTTTATTAGATTCTTACGCGGTACAGATTGATGTTAGTTGAGGTTTTCTATGTGCAGTACATAAGAAGTTATATACAGTCATGGGGTGGAACATGTGGTAGTGGATATCTAGACTATTTACAACAATTCCATGGTCTTAAATCATCACATATATATATATATATATAGAACCCCTAAAAATAAATAGAATAATATATCCTTTCTGACATTTAGATGCCAACTAGTTTAGTCCAATAGAAAAAAGTATAGCTCATAGATTTTCCGAAACAATTAATCACTTGTCCCCTCATCTATTCTCATAAAATTAGCGAAACCTAGGTCCTGAAAGTCTGGCAAACAATCCATGTTACATAAATAGCTATTATATTACCGTCCTCCCAAAAACAAAACAACGCCCGCCACGAGCTCGACTTTCTCGCGCCACTTTGGCGCCTGCCGGTTAGATTGTCGCCTGTTCAAACATACATTTTTATTTCGCACTTTTCTACATTGTTCACATCAATTTTAATTCCTCTCGCATATCCCATATTCCATTAACATATTTCGCATGATCATAACACATTTATTTATACACTAGTTAATTAATCAATTCTTTTATAGCCTACCTTTTCCCAAAGAATTCACTCCCACGGTTTCAGTATTACAGATTAAATTTAATGATCTTTGTAATTTATGTGTTAGGAATGATATCCCTTTAACTTCTATAAATATTATATTAAGAATTACTCAAATATTCATTCTACTAACAAATATAACATCCCAAAATTGAAAATTCTCCCTATCAATATTAGAACAAAACATCGTTGCCAATGCCATCCATCAAACTATCACCTTTTTTATATTTGTATGCTATATGTCTTTATTTTATTTTTCTATACCTCAACCAATCAGCTATTATAAACCATCCAAGCCAACATTATTATATAGTTATTATTGTCATTGCTCATTATATCTTAGAATATTCAACCATCAGCAATCTTTTAAATCATTACTATTCGACTATTTTTTCATCTGTCAGCATATATAGATTCTAAATCGTTACAAATTCAAGCTTTTTAAACATCATTTGAGTTTTTTTATATAACATTTATATATTTTTAAAAATACCTTAAGATCCTCTTATTTCTGATATCTATGTTTTTTTATTAAATTATTATTATTTTATCATATTGACGCCTCTCTCTCTCAATCCTATCTTCCCATCCTATACCACTTACTCACACCCCCTTAACCCATCTCCTCTCAACCTCATAGTCTCCCATAGGGTTCCTGTTACCACCTTTTTTTTTTAATTAATTCATCAATTGGACCAACCTTCCTCGGTATACAATTCCCGATAACGAGTTAAGGAAATCCAAAGATTCTTTCTTTTTTTTTTTTTATCCATCACCCGACAACATCATTCATTACATTCAACTATGTTGGGTTGTTCAATCATCATTGGCAACAGTACCCTTTACCTTCCTTACCTTCCATATTTCCCGCAGTCAAGAGTCTCCTGCTCGCCAAACAAACTTTTATTTTTTCATTTTGATTCAACCAGCTGGCTCTACCTTCCTCGCTGTACATTTCCCAACAGTGAGCTCAGGCGACCAATTCGAGTGTTTTTTCTCAACGCTCGGATCATCATTACAACCATCATTTTTACCATTTTATTACTTTTTTTTTCAATTTTAATCCGAGCTCAATCATTGGCAACAGGCAACTCTTGACTCCACCTTTCCCATTTCTCCACTTTCAACTTACCTACCTCCCCTGTCTGATCTAATGTTGATTATGAAAAGTCTTAGCAGTTCGGTCAATGAAAACAATACTTCACTTACACAGGCACATATTGCATTGCGAACGCCATTGCAAAATTCAACTCAGACTTCCCCTCTTTTTACCACTGCGTCACTCTAAACCCTCAGATATCCATTATAAGTTTATTTGTAACATTTTACTACTTTTGATAAGTTCGTTTTCCTTTTTCTCTCTCTCACCATGTGAGACGTCTCTGAAATTATAATTGAGAAAAAATAAAAAACAAATCTTAATGCCATTTCAATTTATTTACCACTTTTGACTTTTCTAAACATCGTCTAATTTGCGTTTATAAGCATTGCATCACGTGGGGAACACACTAACCTAAATACTTACTTTAATTAAAAAGGCATATATTGGATCAAAAAATTATTTATTTTACCAATATTTCATCTGGCTGAACGCCAACCTTTATCAAGGTGTCTATTGCGATTTCACCGCCACTCTGTGTTGTGACGACGATCTAAATTCTATAGAGGTAGTCATTCACCTCTATTCTTGGTCGGCGGGGTTGAAGGTTCAAAGTTAAGGCGTCGTTGTTTATAACACTTTTAAAATATACGACGAAAACAGGAGGGAAAATTATATTTATTACAATTTAAGAAAATAAGTAAAGTATTATTTAAACATTTACACTAAAAGAATCGGAGATCAGGGCAAATTCTAGCGTTCGAAAAAGTTGTTTACAAGTTCTTCTTGTCTTGTTTCCTCATTTTTGCCGCTGCATCCCCGTAGCTGCCTCCGCCGGCCTCCCATTGGCTGCTTCGGACGTCTTCTTTTCCAACATTTCTCCCACCTTTGAGTTGGCGTCTCGACGACTCAAACATGGGAAGGAAAAGTTCAGTAGATCCAATCGGTTGGGTCTCTTGATGGGCCGTCCGTAACTTGACACAACATTCGGGGTATCAATGTGATGTTGCTCTTGTTGTGAAGTCAAAGGGTCCTCTTCAGTTGTCAATCGAACTTCTTGTGTGGGAGATCGCTCCGTTAGAGGGTCTCGACATCTTATCTCGGGCGTTATCTCTAAATTGTAGAGTTTTTGAATAGGTCGTATTTTATCACCTGATGAAGTTTTCACTTTCGCAACCCTCACAAGTCCGTCTTTTCCTGGATAGAGTTGGATTATTCTGGCTAACGGCCAGTGTAGTCTCTTTAAACTCTCTTGTCCAATGAGTACCATGTCTCCCACCTTGAGTGGTATGGTAGTCTTCAGGCGTCTCGTTTCTTGTCTCAGGAATCCAAAATATTCGATACGAAATCGTTCTCTAAGATCTTCTGAAATTATCTTTCTTCTATCAATCTTGGCGTTGTTGAAGAATCTGTATATCCAGGCGGTGATTCGTACTATTCTCAAAAAATGGGAATAACGTCCAAATAAATTTTCATTTTCTCTTGTCGTACACAAGGTGTTCAGGATGGTCTTGCGCCTTTCAGAATAAACAATCTCCAAATCAGGGATAATGGTTGATTTGGGCCACTCTTCTTGGGATACCTTTAACCATGCAGGTCCCTCCCACCATCTTGTCTCCTTAAGTGATTCTGCTGAACATCCCCGAGATGGGAGGTCTGCCGGGTTTAATCGGCCTGGTATGTGGCGCCAAGATTCGGGGGAGCTAAGATTATGAATTTCCTTAACACGGTTCATCACAAAGGCTGCCCAGTTGTCTTCCCTTTGGATCCAACAGAGAGCATTGGTCGAATCGGTCTAATAAAATCATGGAATTTCCTCAAATTCTAGATCTTGTATGACGTTAGCTGCCAAACGAGCTCCAATCAGACAAGCCAAAAGCTCCAATCTTGGGATGGTGAGTTTCTTCAGTGGAGCTACTCGTGTTCGAGCCTGTATCAATTGTACGTCCACTCTATCTTCCTTTTCAATGCGGAGGAAAATACAGGTTGCATAGGCAAACTGACTGGCGTCGCAAAAGATGTGGAGAGTGGTTTTCTCTACATAGGAGTCCTTAAAACAAAGCCATCTAGGAATTTCTATGTTAGGCAAGTGTTTCAGTTTGCTAAACCACTTCCAAAATCTTTGTACTAAACATCCAGGTAGGACTTCGTCCCATGTCAACTTCTGTATCCAAGTTTCCTGTAATATCAGCTTGGGAATTAAAGTCACAGGACAAGCAACTCCTAATGGATCAAATATCTTGCTCGCTATTGAAAGTACTTTTCTCTTGGTGGTTGGTCCAATTAATTCAAAATCTTCCAAACCAATTGTCAGTGTGTCTCTATCAGTATTCCATGTTATTCCTAAAATGTTCACTTCCTTATTCAGTTGGTTCATAAGAGAAAAGTCTGTAACGTTACTCACCCAATCTCGGAGATTGAAACAAGCTGTAGAGAGCAGTTCAGTAGATTCTTTCACGAATTTCTCCGTTTCTTCAACATTCTGAAAACTGGATAAACAATTGTCAACATAAAAGGATGATTTCAACTGTTCAGCTGTGATTTTTAAATGTTCAGGAGCCTTATCTAAGTGGAGAGATAAGGTAGCCTTTAAAAGATACGGACTAGTGGTAATTCCAAAAACAACCCTTTTATGTCGATACGTGATTAATCTTCCGTCTTCTGTGTGCCACAGGAATCGTAAATAATCTCGGTCTTCTTCTTTTATTCCAATTTGTAAAAATGCTTTCTCAATATCGGAAGAGACACCAACTTCATATTTCCGGAATTTATTTAAAAGTCTTGGTATAATTTCTATCAAATTGGGTCCCTTATCCAGACAGTCATTCAGGGAAAGTTTACCTCTCTTCCGGGCCGACGCATTGAATACTGGCCGTATTCTAGAAGTTTGACTGTTCCTTTTATACACTGGTCGATGTGGCAGGTAGTGTACACCATCTAGTTTATCCTCTCTGGTATACTCGATTATCCCCTGTTTCATCCATTCTTCAAAGATTTGTCCATACTCTTTCATGTCTCCAACTTCTTCAAGTTTTCTTCTTACAGACCTTAGTTGGTTTTCGGCTAGATCTTTATTCGAAGGAATCCTTTCCTTGTCTTGCACCCAGGGTAGAGCTACCTCATAGCGCCCCTCGATATCTCGCGTCGTGGTGTGGGCGAAATGTTCCTCCATTTCAGCTTGTAATGACTGAGTCTTCTTCTCAACCTCCGCGTCAGAGACTCCAATTGCATCTAATTTCCACAAGTTTTCTAGATCCAAAGATAGAAGTGTGGTCACGCAAAGGGAGCTGATGTCATCTCTCACCTCCGTTGGAGGAATCTTTCCCATCACAGTCCATCCTAGTTTGGTACGGATTGCCACCAGTCCAGATGAGATCCTTCTCTGATCATCAGTTAGCAATCTCCCGGCGATGTCCGCGCCTATAAGGACTTCTATACGGTCTCTCATCAAATCAGACACGTCGAGTTCTTCACTCCCTTCTAACAATGATCTTGGACACACCGGAGGTATGCTTCCACAGATAAGGGGTTGACCTAGTGCTTCAAACTCACAGCGATAGGAATTATTGATGTCAGATAAATGAATGGTATAGACCTCATGTTCAACTACGTCGGTACTCGATCCTTCAAACAAGGAATGCCGGAAGAACTCTCTCCTAGATTGTTCGTATTCCATTTCCATTGCTGTGCTATGTAAAATATACGATCTTTGGGATCCGGTGTCTATTATAGCCCGTGCCGTCTTCTCCGTTCTGTTCCCTTTGAGGGTCACTCTCAAAGTAGGTAACAAGACGTCTGGGGAGGTTGATAAGTTGGCGAGAGTTTCATCTTGCACCGTTGGAGACTTGGAAGATCCACCTCTATCTAAAATCAGTTTTGTGCACATGACATCCAGGTGGGAAGACATGTTGCAGATCGAACAACGGACTACATTTCTGCAAAATTTACTTAAATGAGAAGGCCGAAGACATTTATAACAAACGCCTTTTTTCTTCATGAGTGATCTCTTTTCGTTTAAACTAATATTAGCTGCAAAGTCACACTTAGGGCTTCCATGGTTGTCTTTACCACAAAATACACATTCATTCGATTTGTGAACTGAATTCAAAAGTTCTGAAGCTGTCGCAATTGGTTTTTCATTGTAGAATCTTGTCTTTGGATGTTTGTTTACCAAATTAGGTTTAGAAGTTGATTCATTCCCGGTACCGATTCCGTTTCTAAAACTCTTCTCCCGTGCAGTTAATTGTCTTTCCAGAAAGGTAATCAAGTCATTAATTACATAACCTGTCGGGAGTTCTTTGTTCAATTCCAAATTAAGGTCTGCAGGTAGAAGCTTTATTATTATCGGACACAACAGTTGTCCGTAAACATCAATGGACACGTTTAGTGACTCGAGACTTCTTATATGAACAGAAAGGTTGTCAAAAAGTTCGCGGAAGGTTCTTACATCGCTTGATGTTTTGAGTGGTCTCATTGACAACAAATTGTTCATATGTCGGCTAATCAAAATGTCTTCTCGCCCAAATCTGTCTTTAAGCAATTTTATAGCTTTCTCATAATTGTCCGCAGATAAAGCGAAACCTTCGACTGTGTTTAGTGCAGTTCCGCCGAGATGTGACTTCAGATAGTTAAATTTATCGATCGGGTTTAGTGAGTTGTTCTGGTGTATAGCTGCATCAAAAGAATTCCAGAACGTCAGCCATTCACTAAAGTTTCCATAAAATTTCGATATCATCAATTTCGGAAGTTTCACAGTCGTGCAGGAAGGTACATAATGTCTCATTTCGTTTTCATCTATTCGTGAGTTCGAATTCGGTATATTTTCGCCATGAAAATCTGATTGGCGAATCTTTTTATTTGCCCTAAATCTCCAAGTAATATATTTCTCTCGATATTCCTCTACGCCCTGTAATTCCTTCTCTAAATCGTCAGTTTCAAGAAGCGTTTCTATTTCGTGATCCACTAATTTAAGTTCGTTAAATGATTCATTCAATTGTTCTAATAATTCTTCAAGTTCAATTCTCATTAGCGTGTCAAGTCCACTTTCAATCTTATTGCATGTTTTCGTTAAATATGATCTGTTAACAGCACGCTTCTTTTTTAAACGTAGAATTATTTCTTCCGCCATCTTGTAAACAAAGCGGCAAGTAGGGTTAGCAAGCGAGTTCCAAAATGGTCAGCTTAAAATGATTCTTTTTTCAGGAATTTACCTTCAACGGTCCCGGCTGGGATGCCAAAAATATTGCGATTTCACCGCCACTCTGTGTTGTGACGACGATCTAAATTCTATAGAGGTAGTCACTCACCTCTATTCTTGGTCGGCGGGGTTGAAGGTTCAAAGTTAAGGCGTCGTTGTTTATAACACTTTTAAAATATACGACGAAAACAGGAGGGAAAATTATATTTATTACAATTTAAGAAAATAAGTAAAGTATTATTTAAACATTTACACTAAAAGAATCGGAGATCAGGGCAAATTCTAGCGTTCGAAAAAGTTGTTTACAAGTTCTTCTTGTCTTGTTTCCTCATTTTTGCCGCTGCATCCCCGTAGCTGCCTCCGCCGGCCTCCCATTGGCTGCTTCGGACGTCTTCTTTTCCAACAGTGTCATAACATTTTAAAGTGTGTCAACAACAAACTCAGCGCCACATAACGTCAACAGCATTACGTTTTTAAAATATTTTGTTATATTCAATGGGGAGAAAAATTTGAAAAATATATTTATATTATGAACAAAATATTTTTTGTAAAATATGGGTGTGAGTATTTTGAAAATTAACAATAACGCCTATTTTATATTTTAAAATTATTTGTACTATGTGTAAAAATATTTTTCGTATAAAAATAAATAAAAATAACAAAATATATATAAAAGAAAGGTTAAACTAATTTTTTTTCTGAAAACACAAAGCGTAAAAAATGTTTGAAAAGTTGGTTGAAAAAAAACTATATTTTAAAATCTTATTCATTTATATTTTCACGATCCTTGATGTGTGCCATTTTATATTTCAGAATCAATCCATATATTTTAGGATATTTCTTTTCCTTCCATCCCTAAACAGTTAAAACCATTAGCCAACCTATATAAACATCATCTGAAACCTTATATTCTTTGACATCATTTGTTTTAATTTTCCATGGTCTACGTCTAAGCTAATTTAACTTAAAATTTTGTTTTAACAGTGACGCCTTATACCAACTGTCCCTTCTTATATATTGATCCTTCCAACTCTGCCTTCCATACTTCTCTCGTCTCTTGATCATTTTCCATTGGCCTTCTATGCCTTCGTTCTAACCACCCCTCGTCCATCGCAGAGTTCCTGTTTGCCGACTTTTTTTTATTGATTTGTCCCAGTGGACTACTCCTTCCTCGCCATCCCATCCTGATGGTGTGTTCAGGAAAATCCATGGCTTATTATTTTTTTTTATTTACACCCGGGTCACCGTCCCAGCATTTTTCATTTCAGTCTTTTTTCCTCACCCGGGTTCAATCAATCAATGGCAACAGTCGAGCCCTGTTTTCACAATCTACCTCCATCCTCTAACCTCTTCAACGGTTCCTGAGACTCCTGCTCTTCAACATTTTTTAATTTTTATTTTTTAATGATTCATCGACCTGGTACACTCTTCCTCCCTATGTTAACTCCACACGGAGAGCTTGGGTAACCAGCGAGACTTTTTTTTTCTCTAACGCTCGACCCAGGCCATCATTAGCACGATGCGCCCACTCATTTTTCGTTTAATTTCATTTTTCATCTGGTCGAGCTCAATCACCGACAGCAGCGCAGCTCTTGAGCCACCATCTCTTTTTAACCTCTCTCAGAAAAATATTCTTTCCCATATTCTCCCATTACCTACCTCTCCTTCGATCTTCACGCCTTTTGCCCATCTGATCTAATGCTACTTACAGAGCATCTTGAGATTGCTGAACCCTGAAAACAATACTTCGCTTCTAAGCTCGTATTGCAGGGCAGGATCCTGAGATGTCCTTTGCAGAAACCAATTCAGACCTTCTTCCTTTATTCCTCACTGCGTCACTACCTATCGCAAACCTTTTGCTTAAGTCAATTTTCTTTTATATTTTATTTTACTTGTATTATCTTTACTTCTCCTCCTTCCTGTATTACATCCCCGAAACTATGTTGTAAATACTCAAGGCACCTTAAGTAACAAAAAACTAACTAGTATACCAACTTTCCCAAATATTTACTTTCGTTATTGTGTGTGTTTACTTTAAATTTATAGTTTTGTAGTTTTATAATATTATATTAGTGTGTCACCACTACTTCCCTTTATCATTATTTTTATACTAGTAACTAATTTGTGCCCCAAATTATTTCCCATTTAATAGCTTTTCTCTCATTTATTTGTAAATAGACTTACAGTTTTACTAGTTTTGTGGTGTTGGACTTTGTTTTTTAACTTACAGATGTAGATAAAACATTTCAATATTAATCGATGATATAATTTTGTTTATTAACCATCAACTACCAATCAACCCTTTATATATTATTACCATTAATATTTTTATTTTCTTTTTTTCATCATGTTTAGACTTAGAATTTTACAACTTCAACTATTTTAGGCACCATTTTAAAAACCTACACCTAACAATATTTATAATATTTTTTAAAGATATAAAACATTTATCATTTTATTTTTCTTAATAGATTTTCAAAATGTTATTTTTGACGCTTCCCTTAGAACCTCTAACTCTATCCCATGAACCTTTCCTGCCAACTTTTTACATCCATCAAGAGATTATTGTTCGTCAGCCATTTTCTTTTTTTTTTTTTGATTAAACTAACTAGAAGACCCTTCCTCGCTATATCATTCCCAATAGTGAGCTCAGGAGACCCAGTTAGATTTTTTTTTCCTCTCATCGTCTGGCTCATCATTTTTTCATTTTTCAACTTTTTCTTTTCACCACACAAGTCGGACACAATCAAAATTGACAGCAATAAATCTCTTACATCCACCTCCCCTTTACCGCATCCTACAAGCCTCCAACTACCTTCCAAGGGATTCCAGTTCGCCGAACATTATTTTTTTTTCATTGATTAATCCGACTGGAACAATCCTTCCTCGCTATACCATTCTCAATAGTGAGTTCAGGATATCCAGCGCGATCCTTTTTTTTTTCTCATCGCCCGACTCATCATTTCAATTCACCATTTTTTCAAATTTTCACTTTTTTTTTTCATAATTCAACCGGGCACATCCATTATGGACAACAGGGATTCCCCTTACCTCTACCTCTCCCTTTTACCTCCATCAATCTTCTCACCTCTTTTCACTGTCTGAGCTAATGATGCAGACGAAATATCTTGGGCCTTCTGTTAATGAAAACAATGCCTCACTTAAACAAGTTCGCATTGCATTGCAGAATGCTTGGGATACTACTTTGCAGAAACATGCTCAGATACCCCCTTTCCCTTTTTCAACCTTAGCGTCACATTATACGTTCAGTCAATAAACTAACTTCATTTTTTTTCCTCTCATCTTTTATTCAATAAGATATTATTTTCCTTGTACGAATCATTTTATCATATTTACCATTTTGTATTATATACTTTCTCTTAATCTTTTATCATTCATTTTGTGCGTTTTTATTTTTATAACCTTGATTTTTATTGAATCACCACCATTACAACATCTTTCTCTTTTTAACTTGTAGCTTAATAATAATTTTAACTAATTTGTATACAAATTATTTATTTTATTTTTTATAATAGGTTTGTTAGGTCATCATTCATTACATGTCATTCCCCCAATCAAACCTTCATCACCGCGGTAACATTGTGCAGTATATATTGAGTTAGATAGTTTATAACCTTCTTCTGATATTTATTATAACCCCATATCTATATAAAAATATGTATCGACCTTGTAACAATGGAAGTGACAAATAAACAAAGAAGTAAAGGTAGTCCAGACGACGCCATAAACGAGACGGCGACATGATTACAGTAGCCAATCAGGAATCACCGCCATATGCGGGAGTCCAATATAAAAGGGCCCAGAAAAGAGAGAAAAGTAGTTGTTTTCAGATTGACGCCGTTATACGGTCGGTCGGATCTCTCACCCCCTCTTCCATCCGCAAGTAGGTTTAGGACATCCGCGGCGCCCGTGGTTCGACTGCCTTCGTCCGTGGTCTACCTCTACCTCTTGGAGCTACCATCTAGACCTGCCTCTGTCCCTTGCTGTCCCCGTACGGGAATCCCATCACGCACCCACGACCACGACTGCCCAGTACATTCCACATCGGCTTGGTCGGGATTACTACATATATATATTAAAAAACGAAAGAAAAAAATAAAAGATAAAAAGATCAGGTGTTGAAATCAATATTAATTAATAATTTTTAACATATATATATATACTAGCGGAAGTACCCGGCTTCGCCCGGGGTTTTCCACGAGTAAAGGTTTGTCCAACGAACATTTGTTAAAACAATTCTCTATAAACTTATAAAAAAATATATATTTTGATAATTTGAAACTCGTAAATTTGAATCTCTCGATAAAGTGAACATTTTTTCCCGGTCCCTGTGTGCCATGTCATCCTGAATTTTGTCTTTCCTAATTTTCTACATTACAAAATCATCGTTTTATCTAATGAACATTTTTTCCCGGTCCCTTGAAAAATATTCGATAAGTTGAATAAAATCAATATTAATTAGTTCCCTCGGTAATTGGAAGTTAAAGGAATAGTATCTTGCATTGGAATTGTATAATTTTTCTTGTCTCAAATAAATTGCCGTGTCATCCTGTATTTTGTCTTTCCTAATTTTCTATATTACAAAATCATCATTTTATCTATTCTCCCAATATATATGTTGTAGATAAATGATAAAACTAACTTTGACTTGTGCGCAATTAATAGGTAGAAAATCTTACTTTTAATAAATAATGTTTAAGATAAAAACTCATAGATAAAAAGAACTTGTTATCATCATCGCAATGAGGGCGCTGCTTGCGAGTTAAATCTACAAATCTGCAAATAACTCTAAGGATATTCAAGATATTATTTTTCAAAAACCTTCCCGGGGATATACCTAATAATATCCCAAAATTCCACGGCGATTGGATGTATGGTTTTTGGATCTATAGAGTACAGACAGACAGACAAACAGACATACATTCAATTTTATATATATAGATATGAATTTTTTATTTTTCGAGAAAACAAATCCTCTCTCTACTGAATAGATTTTTAAAAAGATATACACAAATAAAAATATCTAGAGATATACAACATGATCTTAGCCAAAAGGCCGAGAAACGATATTCTATATACAGTTACGAGCGTCATGCGTCATCTCTGTCACCGTTTGCTTTTTTTTTGGAATGGCGCTCTCCTATTGGTTGACTACGATCACGTGGCTACGATGGCGTCGCCACTACGCGAAACATTTTGTTTTTGACTTTGCCCCTCCCCCCCCCCCCCCCACTCGCTTTTTGGTTTTTGTAACTATTGTGTTGGAGTGGGTCGCTCCTTAAAATAAATGCATATATTAGTTAATAACCAAATGGAATCCTCTCTTTCTTTTTCCCAGTTAGAAACGCCTACGGAAGCCAACAGTACATAGACAGATAAAGCACATAGGCTATAGTTATTAACTAATATATGCATTTATTTGAGGCGCCAATTTATAATTGTGTAACAAATAGTATTTGGATCAAAACATTCAATCGGGTAAAACACAGGCGTTGCCCGGGTCATTCGGCTAGTTTTATATATAGAGATGACCTGGCTTCGTGTGTCTTCTGCTCGAGTGAATGTTTCACTGGTAGAATTTTGTTCCTGCCTACTATTACTCATTATCTGGCTTCGCCCGTGGTCTGCTTTAGTGAATATTCCCCAAAAGATTTTTTTAAGGCAATCAAGCATGATACGGCAATATTGTCATCATCATTTCTGACAAAAAAATATTGTTGCTCAGTACTTGGTTAAATATAATTTTTCTTGGTTAAAGTGTGACAGAAAACTCTTCCAGATTCAACTCTGTCCTGTTCAAATTTCAGCGAGATTAGTTACATATTGAGGGCGTGCATAGCCGACAAACATATATATATATATATATATATATAGATGGAAAATTTGCCGGGAGGAAATTAATCCATGGAAGCAATGGTCGCCTCTCCCGTCAAAATAAACGTCAGAATCTGACGCCATCTTTTGACCGTCGCCGCAACTAGCGGCATCGGGTCAGTGACAAAGCCACAACACCAACTTTGGCAAACTGATAAGCGTCCACCTAGAGACCATGGTTTCGGGCTAATGGCCCTCGTCAGTCTAGGGCGGACTTTATTCCATGAGATCCACACGGGATCTAATGGAATCCTCACAATCTACCAAAGAGGTGTTTTGCTGGCAATGTGGCTGGGCCAAATCTATTGGCAAAACATAGATGGAAAATTTGCCGGGAGGAAATTAATCCATGGAAGCAATGGTCGCCTCTCCCGTCAAAATAAACGTCAGAATCTGACGCCATCTTTTGACCGTCGCCGCAACTAGCGGCATCGGGTCAGTGACAAAGCCACAACACCAACTTTGGCAAACTGATAAGCGTCCACCTAGAGACCATGGTTTCGGGCTAATGGCCCTCGTCAGTCTAGGGCGGACTTTATTCCATGAGATCCACACGGGATCTAATGGAATCCTCACAATCTACCAAAGAGGTGTTTTGCTGGCAATGTGGCTGGGCCAAATCTATTGGCAAAACATAGATGGAAAATTTGCCGGGAGGAAATTAATCCATGGAAGCAATGGTCGCCTCTCCCGTCAAAATAAACGTCAGAATCTGACGCCATCTTTTGACCGTCGCCGCAACTAGCGGCATCGGGTCAGTGACAAAGCCACAACACCAACTTTGGCAAACTGATAAGCGTCCACCTAGAGACCATGGTTTCGGGCTAATGGCCCTCGTCAGTCTAAGGCGGACTTTATTCCATGAGATCCACACGGGATCTAATGGAATCCTCACAATCTACCAAAGAGGTGTTTTGCTGGCAATGTGGCTGGGCCAAATCTATTGGCAAAACATAGATGGAAAATTTGCCGGAAGGAAATTAATCCATGGAAGCAATGGTCGCCTCTCCCGTCAAAATAAACGTCAGAATCTGACGCCATCTTTTGACCGTCCGCGACCATAGCTTCCATATATATATATATGTTCCCGGCTTCGCCCGATTTTTACCCGGAAAAAAATTTGCTTAACAAACATTTGTTAAAACGATTCTAGCAAACAACTAATCCCTACTCAATCTATACTTGTCTACACTCTCGATAATTTTTTCCCGGTCTCTTGAAAAATACTCGATAAGTTGAAAAAAATCAGTATTAATTGGTTCACTCGGTAATTTGAAGTTGAGGAATAGTATCTTACCACAAACGAAGATTTGTAAATAACTGTATTTAGCGAATATACCCGGCTTCGCACAGTTTTTATCGAGTAAAAGTTTGCCTAACGAACATTTGTTAAACGATTCTAGAAAACATCCAATCCACCTATATATTGATTTATAAACGTATATAAATATAAATATTGTTATATGCGTTCAAATATATTTCTGAAACACATAATATTTTGAAAACATTTATTATATTCTAAATAAGATATTGTCACTTTTGTGGATTTGATAATTAATTATTTCTTTTTTCTCAATGAATTATATATATTAATTTGAAATTTCATTTTGTTATCATCATCACATACAATGTAATTTTTTATATAAACAAACGATAATAAACAACAACAATCCTTTATGCCACCAGATCTATTAGGATCATGCCGCGACAAGACTTTGTCATTGCTTCCGGCTGCCAGGCAGCTCTACATGCCATCTGTCACCCCGATATCCCTAGAACCCCACTTACTGCAGAGATAATCAGAAACCTCAATACTCTGGACAATGTTCAACTCTGCTGGGTCCGGAGTCATTGCGGCATCGTTGGAAATGAACAGGCTGATGAAGTCGCCAAAGCCGCAGCCCAATCCAAATTGTCTTTACACTTCGCAACCCTTCCTAGGAAATATGTCCGCTCTCAAAGCAAACAGTTCGCCCTCCAACAATGGACCGACCTCTACACCACAGACCATGCTACAAGAAACCTCAGAAGAGTAGCTGCATCTCCTAGTCTTCTAATCTCAATTCTCCCAAAACTAAAATCTTGCAACATCACCTCTACAATTCTGACAGGACACGGCTTCGTTCAAGCCGACATCGCCAGAACCTCCAAAAACAACGACCCCGTATGCCAACACTGTCACCAAGAAAATCAAACAGTCGACCACCTCCTATTCAGTTGCCCATCCTACCATCTTCAGAGATTCCAGACTGCAACTCTACTTAACGCCAGCACATTCAACCAAGAAGCATTGAAGAACCTCCCCAAAAATAAAACAGCCTGGCGACATCTAATCAGTTGGATGTCAACTGCAACAAATAGACAATAAGTCAGAAGACAAACCCGGACAGTTGGCGACTTTCGTACGCTCCAGGAGTCCGGGTTATGTACAGAATAATAATAAACAACAACAATTAGGGGCTCAAAAATCATTTATTATGGTTAGCAGCTCCGTAATTAAAGATATTTTCACAACAACAATTGAAGTTGCATCATCATTTTTATAAAACAACAGCAAATTAAATTAACAATGTGAAAATATATTTTAACATTACATTTTAACATTTAACACAAAAACGTTACAAATTTTTCTTTAAATATATATTAATATTGAAATGCCAAGTATTTTTACGTCATTGGAATATTATATTACTAAATTCTCAAATTAAATTTATTATACTTGGAAAATATTTTAAGCATTGTTACAATTTATAAATATAATTTCACCAGACGCCTCTAGAGGCGCTGCTTGCGAGTAAGAGTAGAGAATTTGCAAATAAAATTGCAAAGAATATTTTTTTTAAATCAAATTCAAACCAGAAATCTTCCCAGTAGTATAGTAAATAACTTCCTAAAGTTTCACGGCGATTGTATAATCTTACCTTTTAAAAACATTCATCATGTGAACAAACTAACATTCATCGTATGAACAAACCACGTGTTAATTATCAACCAATCAAATTCACATATCGTCGCGACCAGTGCTGCGCCCAAGCGATAAAAGGCTGGAACTAACGCAAAACATCGATTTTAGATATAATTTTTATAGATATAAGGATATGTAATATTGTTACAAATGCCGACGTATGGATGAACTGTCAGTCGTGTACGTGAGGCAAGTGTTGATGTTCTTCCCACACGTGGACAACAAGAAGCAGAGGCAGGGCTAGATGTTAGCACATAGAGTGTTCGGGGACAGCCCACGGGACAGAGGTAGAGGCCATGACACAAACCTGGATGCTTATCACCGAGACCTGGGGAGAGAGAGTGTGTGTGAAAGACAGCCGTCTGCCGAGCGACACCTCCTAGAACCATATGCTGACCCCCAGTCAAAAGCTGTCCTGTTTACAGGTTACAGGCCCCTCGGGATCCCACATGGGTTGGGCGTTGCCTTTTACCACACCTCTGTCCCTGCCACCAGCTGGCCGAACATTCTTTGGATCTTTATTTTGACGTCAACATTTTTAGTGTCACATACAAATAGGGGTTTACAGGTATTATCAATAAAGATATAGCATATATACAAAATATGGGGATGGCAGCAAACAGAAACGGTGTACATTCCAAAGAAAGGCAGGATCTTTTAAGGTATAGGTTTTAACTAATTGGAATATATGTGACATTACTAAAAGTGTCATTATTATACAGTTTAAAATATACTATAGAATGTGCCCCCGGTGATGAAGGTTTGTTTGGGGGAAATTAAATAAAGAAATAAATTGAGCACAAATTAGTTAAAATTATTATAGGTATAGGATAATAAAATAGAACAATAATGATGACGTCTCAATAAGATATAGAATATGATGAAAGAAAAATACATAAGAATAAATGATAAAATTGAGAAAATATGCAAAATAAAATTAGAAAGGCCGTAAAAGTAATCTACGAGTACTTATAGAAAAAAAAATTGAAACTCTATTGAATGAAAAAATAAATTTAAAAAGTATAAAGTAAAGTAAAAAAAGTTGAACTAAGATTATAAGTTGAAGCAGAGGGTTGATGAGGGTATATGGGAGGTCTGAGTATGTTCCTGCAAAGAAATAGCTTAATGAGTTCTACAATGCAGTACGAACTTGTGTTAGTGAGGTACTGTTTTCATTAACAGAACGTTCAAGATGTTCCGTCTGCATTATTAGTTCAGACTAGCAGGGAGATGTAGGTAGGTTTAGGAATGTGTAAAAGTAAACGCAAGAGATGTACTGCTGCCAATGATGATGGTACCCGGTTTGTGTGATGAAAAAATAATAAAATGATTAAAAAAATGATGAACCGGGTGATGAAAAAAAAATTCTGGCGAGCAAGAATCTCTTGAGGGGAAAATATGAATTTGGGGAATAAAGAAAGGGAAGGTAGTTGCAAGGGTTGTTCTGTTGCCAATGATTATTTCACCCGACTTGAATGGTAGTAAAAAAAAAAGAAAAATTATGATTGGTAATAATGAGCCGGGCGATAAGAAAAATAATCAAGCTGGGTATCCTGAACTCACTATTGGGAATGATATAGCGAGGAAGGATTTCTTAGTTGGATTAATCAATAATAAAAAAATTTCGGCGAACAGGAAGCCTTTGGGGCAATGCATGAGAATGTATGGGAAGGGTAGGTAAAGATACGTCAACGATAAAATTAGAAGAACGAAATAGATAAAATATATAAATTCAAAAATATCTTAAGCTATTAAAAAATATTATTACCGTTTTCAATATATTAAAAGTTTTAAAGTGATTAGAAAGATGGTTGAAGTTATAATATGTGTGTAATAAGCCTAGAGATGATGAAAAAAAAACAATCGAAGAAAAAAAAAGTATAATTAGTTGTTGTTGGCTGACGGCATTGTTAATGAATGGCACACAAAATAATAATAAAGAATAATAAAATTTATTAAGGTTGAAATGTTTTATTCACATCTAAAGTTATAATATTTGAAATAGTATTAGGGCAGGTAAAATAATGAACTTGATGGATTTATAATAAAAATGTTATTGCTATAAAAATGGTATCGAATGAGTAGTTAATTCAGTGCGGAAAAAAAACGGAGATAGTGTTACATTAATAGAGTTCTGTAGAGAAAATTATCCTACCAGATGGATGATGTCTTGGATGGGACTTGTGGAGTTGCTTGCGATGAGGCCCGGTGATCCTTTTTGCGGTGGTTGCCATGGGACATCGTCGCTGCTGGTTGGCGGGGCAATGCCAGGATTTCTCGATGAATCTTGTCTGTCTGTTCGAGCCGATGGAGGAAGATGTTCGTGGCGCAGGAGATATCGATGGGGGCGATGATGACCTGCTCGATGCGAGGTACAGCTAGTACTCGCATGGCGTTTTTGAGATGGTCCACTGGATCGTCAAGGTGGAGGACAAGTAGAAGGAGCATCCACACGAATGCGCCGTTGACCACCGGTACCGCTGTCATCCTCTGCATGCCGCTGTCCTCAGTTATCCTTTCGACTTTCTGTAATATTGTTGCAATGTGCCGACGTATGGATGAACTCGCAGTCGTGTACGTGAGGCGAGTGTTGATGATCATCCCACACGCGGACAACAAGAAGCAGAGGCAGGGCTAAATGTTAGCACAAAGAGGGATCGGGGACAGCCCACGGGACAGAGGTAGAGGCCATGACACAAACTTGGATGCTTATCCCCGAGACATGGAGCGAGAGACTGTGTGTGAAAGACAGCAGCCGTCTGTCGATGGCCACCCTCCAGAACATCTGCTGACCCCCTGCCAAAATCTGTCCTTTTTACAGGGGTTTTCTATAAAGAGTTATTGGGGGCCCCACATGGGCTGGGCTTTGCCATTTTCCTCCTCTCTCCCCAGCTGTCCCCAGTTGACCGCTCTTTGGATTTATATTTAAAGTCACCATTTTTAGTTTAAATACAAATAAGGGTGTACAGGTTATATTAATAAAGATATAGCATATATACAAAATATGTGGATGGTAGCAAATAAAAGGCAAATTTAAGGCAACGGCTCAAACTAATTGGGAGATATGTGGCATATACTAAAAGTGTAATTATTATACAGTTTTAAAATATACGATATATATATATCGAAAATATGCCCGGAGGAAATTAATCCATAGAAGCATAGGGCGCCTTTCCCGTCAAAATAAACGTCAAAATCTGTCGCCATCTATTGACCGTAGCCGCAACTAGCGGCCTTGGGTTGGTTACAAACCCAATTATAAATACTAGAAATGTCAAATAATAGCAATACAGAAATAACACATAAACCGCAGGCAAAGAGTGTGTGATGGCAAAAATTGTATTATATTAGTGTTTGGGTATTTGACTTAGTTAATATTTGCAATCCATTTAGGTATTTTAAAATCAATATAAGTTAAATAGATGGCAGTTTTTCCAACCAACCACCGAGGTACCCGCCCCAGCGCATTAACCTTTGAAATTGCCTGAGTTGAGTGGGTCACTGCGATGGTTCTTGACTGCGATGCCCATCTTCTCAGTAAGAAAAAAGAAAAAAAAAGGTTTATAAAATAATTAAACCAAAATACTAACATGTAAATGTGATGAGGTATCTTGTCGAATCTCGCTATAGCTGTGATAACCTGGGTCTCTCGCTGCGGTGTGGTAACTGAGAGGAAAAAACCTGTAGTAACAGAGAGGGACAGCCAGGTCGTGGAGAGTTTTTCAGTACCTCTCTGTACCTTGGAAGACCTTTAATAGTTTTCACAGAGTACAGGCAGTCATGGTCGAGGCAGAGTGGAAGGCTTGGGAATGTCCACACACAAAAAACGAAGAGACACAGTAGTAGTAGGAAAGTTCCGTGATAAAAGCCGAGCTAAGAGCAAGATGGAGATAGAAGAGTTCTTACTATTCTACATGGCGATAAGGTGGACCTGGGTACAACCGACGAAGGCTCACGCTGATGGTGGAGTGACTATATTTTCGGCTAGGGATGAGGTCTTATATATCTTTGCCGAGGGGGTGGTTTGGGGGAGAATGGACTTTGAGCGGGTGCAAAGGGCCAGGGGCGTCTACGATATTCTGCACCCTTTGACCTTGATGGCAACGACTTGCCAAATTCTTCTTTATGGTCGTTGGACTTCAACTCAATCTTGCTTTAGCTCAGTTATTAATCTATTACATAGTTTTATTTATTCATCCTCGATTTGTACAAAGTACATTACATATGGTGATGCAATGGCACATGTCAATCATGCGTATAATTATTTATAGATGTGTTTCTATATACAACATGACAAACCTGTTATAAGTATTCTACAATATAAGGTTGTTGGTTTAAATTACTATAGATGGGCCCCGTGAGTGAAAGGATTTATCCGGATTTAAACGGGTAAAGCCTCTCTAACACAGGTAAGTAATTAAATTTTCTTTTAATTAATTTAAACTGTGATGTTAAAAAGGGGTTTAACAAGATGTTTCGTTTGGATATATCTGAAAATAATAAAAATTAAACTTATGTTTAATTTAAAAGTTATGATATTCATTATAAAAGAGAAATTTAGATAAAAACTTTATTTGATAAAAAATAATAATTATGATTAAAATGAAAACTTTATATTCTAAGAGATTATTGGCGGGAGATGGAAAAGGTTAGGGGTTAAAGAATATGCAATTGTAAGTATTACAAATGCAACCAAATACTTAGATTCAAGTGCAAAGCGAGGATATAGACTTGAGCGTCTTCCTAGGCGATGTTTCACTTGTGATCCTGTATAAAGGTTCTAGTGCTTTGTCACAATTGTAGGGTTATTGGGTTGAAAAGTTGTTGAAGAAAAGGTTGTTCATTAATATGATTGTGAAAGGGGTGAAATAGAGCCATGCGATAAGTAGAATTGTTGTAGCGACAGTAGGTGATCTCTCTTGATTTGAAATCAAAGGTTGATTGTGGTCAGCTAGAGCAAACATAAAAAATAAAAATTGTGAAAGCTTTGTGCATGCGTTGGTGATTGTGCTCTGCGGATGATTGAAATAAACTTTTGAAACGTGTTCAAGCCAGAAGTTGGGATTTTTGAATCTGGGGAACTGTGTTCAAAGAGTTTGTTGAAATTACGAAATCAAAAAAATTGTCAAGCAGTACTGTCGTTTTTCTACGTTGATTTGAAGTAATGGCTGAGAAATAGATGGTAGTGAAAAGTACACTGAAATGGTTAGAGAAATAGATTGTTGTAAACGATTGCTGTGGATGCCCGATAGTTAATGATGAACATGGTCATCAATATATATAGTCACGACCGTCTTTCCTCAATTCCTCATGTCACGGATGCGCGCGCATCATCATTATGATCATTATCATTATCTAATGATAATAATAATAATAATTAATATTATTTTATTATTAATATATAGTCACGACCGTCTTTCCTCAATTCCTCATCGCTGTCACGGATGCGCGCGCATCATCATTATGATCATTATCTTCTATAGAAGCTTCTATCTTTATAATTATGTATATTTACACAAAGTCAATTCGCTCGGACCTCTAGCGGTGAAAATGAGGGGTAATACCAGCTGACCTAATGTACATGTAAAGTTTGGAGCGGGAGGTTTCACAAGAGTGACATCCACGGCTCCAATTTATAATTGTAACAAATAGTATTTGAATAAAAACATTCAATCGGGTAAAACATGGGCGTTGCCCGGGTCATTCGTCTAGTCAACATATATAGTCACGACCGTCTTTCCACCGTCAACAATTCCTCATGTCACGGATGCGCGCGCATCATCATTATGATGATTATCATTATCTAATGATAATAATAATAATTATTATTATTATATTATTATTATTATTATCAACATATATAGTCACGACCGTCTTTCCTCAATCAATTCCTCAATCAACATATATAGTCACGACCGTCTTTCCTCCTCAATCAATTCCTCAATTCTTAATGTCACGGATGCGCGCGCATCATCATTATGATCATTATCATTATCTAATGATAATAATAATTATTATTATTATATTATTATTATTATTATCAACATCAACATATATAGTCACGACCGTCTTTCCTAATTCCTCATGTCACGGATGCGCGCGCATCATCATTATGATCATTATCATTATCTAATGATAATGATAATAATAATTATTATTATATTATTATTATTATTTTATCATCAACATATATAGTCACGACCGTCTTTCCTCAATTCCTCATGTCACGGATGCGCGCGCATCATCATTATGATCATTATCATTATCTAATGATAATAATAATTATTATTATACTTATCTACTTATATAATTGCCTTATTCTGTCTGTGTGAAGTTCACTGTGTGAAGTTCACGGATAGATTTTGGTCAGAATGGATAAAATAAAAAAAGTGTCAAGGGATGGGAATCGAACCCACGACCTCCCGCTTACCGGGCAGATGCCATGACCACTAGGCTACCCTGGACATATTTTTCCGTTCATAAAGTTAATATATGATGCCAATATATATAATAATTGTATAAATGAATGCAAGACAAAATCACCGCGAATGTTTCTTTTTTTTAAGGCAATTTCTTTTTAAGGCAATTATCGTTTTGCACAATTACTTAATCTTTTAAAATATAAATAACAATACTTAAATAAAAATATGTTTCTTTAAATAAAATAAAATAAACTTTTAAATCGGTAACCTTTTTTATGAGAACCTTCAAATATATATAAGTACCTTATAATTGTAACGAATAGTATTTTAATTAAAACATTTTAAAAACACACAGTTTGGAACGGGACGTTTCACAAGAGTGACATCCATGGCGCCAATTTATAAATGTAACGAATAGTATTTGAATTAAAACGTTTTCAAAATATATACGCACTCGGGTAAAACCCGGGCGTTGCCCGGGCCATTCGTCTAGTCAACATATATAGTCACGACCGTCTTTCCTCAATTCCTCATGTCACGGATGCGCGCGCATCATCATTATGATCATTATCATTATCTAATGATAATAATAATTATAATAAATATTATTATATTATTATTATTGTTATCAACATATATAGTCACGACCGTCTTTCCTCAATTCCTCATCGCTGTCACGGATGCGCGCGCATCATCATTATGATCATTATCTTCTATAGAAGCTTCTATCTTTATAATTATGTATATTTACAAAAAGTCAATTCGCTCGCACCTCTAGCGGTGAAAATGAGAGGTAATACCAGCTGACCTAATGTACATGTAAAGTTTGGAGCGGGACGTTTCACAAGAGTGACATCCACGGCTCCAATTTATAATTGTAACAAATAGTATTGGAATAAAAACATTCAATCGGGTAAAACACGGGCGTTGCCCGGGTCATTCGTCTAGTCAACATATATAGTCACGACCGTCTTTCCACCGTCAACAATTCCTCATGTCACGGATGCGCGCGCATCATCATTATGATCATTATCATTATCTAATGATAATAATAATAATTATTATTATTATATTATTATCATTATTAATATATATAGTCACGACCGTCTTTCCTCAATTCCTCATGTCACGGATGCGCGCGCATCATCATTATGATAATTATCTTCTATAGAAGCTTCTATCTTTATAATTATGTATATTTACAAAAAGTCAATTCGCTCGCGCCTCTAGCGGTGAAAATGAGGGGTAATACCAGCTGACCTAATGTACATGTAAAGTTTGGAGCGGGACGTTTCACAAGACGCGTAAAGTGGGATATTCGGAAAAACTAATGAGACGTTACTTCGGCCCATACAAAGTAACCCGAAAAATATCTGATGTGACCTATGAAGTTGAAACATTCGGAAACCAGCAAGGTCGTCGTAAAACAAAAGATTTAGTTCACATTTGTAGGATGAAACCATATTTAAACCCTGAGGACCAGGAGGACCACCTAGAAGAGGACCCAGAAGATGACTCGACAAACTTCCAGGAAGAAGATATCCCCACTGAACGAACACAACAACCACAGACCCGCGAAGAGATCTCAGGCCCTATCACCCGTTCTCGAGCCTTGACTGAGGATGTAAGTCTTCTTCTGAGCATCGGGTCGATGCTCTTTATAGGAGTAGGCTATGTGGCGAAGAAATATTTAATTATTTAATTTAATATTATTCAATGAAAATATTCAACAGATTATAAAAATATATATTACTCTGTATTTGTGACATCATCTTGAAAATATTTATTTGCTTGCTTGCTTAAGATTCCCTAGCTTTAGATAGTTTTGCTGACTTGTTAATAATTGTTGACTCGTCGCTGTGACGTCATCAATAAATACTTTTACATCTTAGGATATTTCAAGGCTTGATTTCTACGCTATAATTACAATTAGATTGATTGTTCATTCTTTATACCCCCTTTATAAAAATTGATCAAGCACAGATAATTGATATGTATGCTATAAAGAGAGAAACATATTTTTTTATAAACTAAAATTATCGTATTATTTTAAAGAATCAAATAATGAAAAATTAGGGCAAATACAGAAATAAATGTATGGTATTGGTGTCTCAGAATATTTAATTTATTAGTTTCTATTATAAGGCACATTTTTTTAGAATATTCTATATACAGTTACGAGCGTCATTCCTCATCTCTGTCACGGTTTGCTTTTTTTTTTTTTGGAATGGCGCCCTCCTATTGGTTGGCTACAATCACGCCACCTTTGCCCCCCCCCCCCCCATCATGCCCCCCCACTCGCTTTTTTTTTTCGGAATGGCGCTCTCCTATTTGTTCGCTACGATGGCGCCGCCAATGCGCGAGACACTTCTGTCACCGTTTGCTTTTGGTTCAGTGGTAGAATGCTCGCCTGCCACGCGGGCGCCCCTATTTCGATTCCCGGCCGATGCATTTTTTTTTCAAATTTTAAAACTCATTTATATATAATAGTGTCGGGCGCCCCGGGTTCGATTCCCGGCCGATGCATTTTTTTTTTGCAATTTTTAAAACTCATTTATATATTATACAAGAATGACATCCACGGCGCCAATTTATAATTGTAACGAATAGTATTTTGATAAAAGCATTTAATCGGGTAAACCCCGGGCGTTGCCCGGGTCATTCGGCTAGTAGATTATAAACACAAGGTAATAGGACCAAATCCAAACAAATAAATAGTGTGTGACGCCTCGGAAACAGCGCTGTTACCATCTTCAGACAAAAGTACTGAATGAGTATAGATTATAAACACAATCTAATAAGATCAAATCCAAATAAACAAATAGTGTGCGACGTGTCGGAACAGCGCTTCTACCATCCTCAGACAAAAGTACTGAAATGGAGAGATTCTAAAATCACTTTGTGCTGGATACAATCCAATTCTTCAGAATGGAAGGTTTACATATCAAAAAGAGTTGAGAAAATTAAAAAACTTCAAGAGTTGATCAATGGCATCATGTTCTAGGAGTTGAAAATTCAGCGGATTGTGCAAGCAGGGGAATAAGGCCAAGTAAACTTGTTCATCACCATTTATGGTGGAATGGACCTTCCTGGTTGACTACATTTGATTCAAGAATATTAAGTAATAAGGCATCAGAATGCAAGTAACCAAACGGGGCTCTGGCACATTTGTAAAAAAAAGTAATAAGGCATCAGTGGTTGAAGAAAGTGAAATTGTGCAATCATATGGAGAACTAATTCAAATACACTATTCAAGTGCGGAGATGTCAAATCACATAGTTTACCCGATTCTATTACAAGATTTTCTTCTTATAGCAGAATGAAAAGAACTTTCGCATGGTGCTTAAGATTAATTAATAATTCTAGGCTTCCACCTAATAAGTTTAGTGGAACTTTTACAACCAAAGAAATTAGATCATCATAGTTGAGAATAACCAAAGTAGTCCAAGAATGTTATTTCGCGCAATTGAAATTAATACATTTTAAGTTTCAAAGCATTACCAAAGACCAACAATTTTTTATGTTTGAATCCATTTATTGATCAAAATGGCATTCTAAGAGTTGGAGGACGGTCTTAACTGTCTTCTCTGTCTGAATTCCAAAAACATCCGATAATTCTTCCGCCCAAGTAGCATGTAACTGAACTCTTCATAAGACAATGTCACCAGAAGCATTTTCATTCAAGTTTCAACTTAACTTGCTTAATTTTAAGGAGAACATATTGGATAATTGATGGAAGATCTTTTGTTGAACAAATTTTGAAAAGTGTGATCAGTGTTTCAAAGGCAATGCCCGGCCTAATACACAACTAATGGGGAATTGCCTTCTTCAAGAAAAACCTATATTAGGCCCTTTTAAAGAACAGGTGTTAACCTAGCAGGTCCAATGCTGACAAAATACAGATTACCAAGATCCCAGGTTAAATTAAAATCTTATATTGCCCTTTTCGTATGTTTAGCAACTAAAGCGCTTCATCTTGAATTATTGTCAGATCTTTCAACTGGTTCATTTATTGCAGCATTAAGAAGATTCACATCAAGACGAGGTACTCCTTCAGATATATATTCTAACAATGAAACCAATTTTAATGGAGCAGCTAAATATATCGATGAACAATGCTCATTGCTACATGCTTCTATGTGTGTGTGAAAAAAAAAACTACAAGATTACATAACATATTCAGAGATTAATTGGCATTTTATGCCTCCCCATGCACCCCATTTTGGGGGAATTTGAGAATCAAACATAAAATCTGTAAAAATGATACTCAAGTTATTGGAGAATCATTGTTAACCTTTGAATAACTCAAAACTTTCCTCACCCAGATTGAATCAACACTCAATCAAACACTTTAACCCCCTTAAGTGTAGATCTTAATGATCTTGAATCTCTAACTCCATCGCATTTCCTTTCAGGCCCAAGCACATCTAAATTACCAGAAACAGATAATCAGAAAGAAATTTTAAGTATTAACCTATCTTCAAGATGGAAACATATCCAAGAATTAAAAATATTATTCATTTCGCGTTGGAAAAAAGAATATGTCATAAATCTCCAGAAAAGAGGAAAGTGGAAATCAGCCTAACCAAATTTAAAAATTGGGGATTTAGTATTGATCATGGAACAAAGCATCAGTTCTCCTACATGGATACTTGGTAGAGTATCAAAAACCTTCCACGGTCCATTGCGCACAGAGTGATTTGACCCTAACCACAGGCCCGGCCGGGAGTATAGAGAGGTTAGATTAACCAAATCTAGCTAAGCTCGCCTGACGGCGCCACCGCCGGTGAGAAGTGGTGCGCATGCGAGGTCGGCGACCAAGAAGCAGAAGAACTTTTATCAAAAAAGAAGGGAAGCGACGCCATTTAAACGCGCGGCAAATTTTTTATATTTTACTTATGTTTTAATTAAAGTCGTAAAATTTAATCCAATATCAGTCTTCAATCATCCAAGTTAAGTACACTATTTTAAACATATATTTAAACAAGTTTTTAACCAAAAGGTTTCAAAATAGTGTTTGTTTATTTACCTATAAGTTTTATTACCTACAAGTGTTTTATCTATAAGTTTTATTATCACCAAGTTTATTATCTTAAAGATTTTTATTAAAACTAAAATTATCTATTAATTAAGCACAAGTCAAAGCTAATTTTGTCATTTATCTAAAACAATACTACTTTAACTTATTTACATGCACAGTATCGCTACCACTCCGTGCAATTTTATTGGGCCTATTTATGCGTACAACATTATATAAAATTATTTCAATTATCTTATAAGGGCCTGTAAAGTAGGGTACTAACTTGCCTCTATCTGGGTGATGGTGTACGTCTTTGCTAATACTAAATCCCCTATGGCGAATTGTGGGGTCTTATGCTTATTATCATATTTATTTTTTTCTTTAGCCTGCCTATTATTTGTACGGTTTACTGCTAAACTTCTACTTTCTACTATATTAGGGTATGGGTTTATATGATTTCTTAAGTCTGATTGGGTTTATATTAAACATTAAAAATATAGAGGAATATCCGGTTATTGTATGGGGGGTGTCGTTATATTTTTGAGTTACCATCTTAATTAACTTAGTACAGGAGGTTCTGGGATCTGGGATTCTCTAGGTGCAACAATCTCAGCTTCCCGGTGAGTGTCGCGTTGAGACGTTCACATAGACCGTTAGCCTGAGGATTATTCGCGGTGGTTAGAAGAGGCTGTATCCCGTGCTTTATTAAAAACCTTCTGAATTTTGGGGAAGTAAATGCAGGTGCTCGGTCCGAGAGAAGGCGTTTTGGACGGCCACACTGCGATATCTTTTAATGGTATTTATTATCGGTAATTATACTAGTTGACTTACTGGGAAAAGTCCAGGTGTAACGATTTAAGTGGTCTACTATTACATGTATTACATGTAGATATGGATTCTTATTACCAGTCTCTGAAAAACCTTAAATAGTATCTATGGATAACATGTTATATGATTATAATGATATAGGCGGACGCTCTAATTTACCATACAGGGGACCTTTTGGTTTTTTTATAGGTTGACGTGTGACAGGATCTATTATGCTTGACTATTTATTTGGTCATCCCACACCAGGTATACTGGGTGGAGATGAGCCTAATCATTTGGGATATACCGAGATGGTTATATTCCGAATGTACTTTGTTGAATAATGTATGTTATAGAGGAGGGGAAACTACGATCATAACAAAACCTTTACGCTTAATTGTATGGAAGACGTCTTTATTCGTTTAAATAAGTAATGATGGGGTTTGTAGGGGCTGTTTTTCTATTATTTGGGTGGACGTGAGGAATCCACATATAGGATTGCGGGAGAGTACGTCCGCCTCGTACTGCGTTTTCCCCTTTATATATTTTATTTCGTATTCGTAAACGGACATTTTTAAGCTCCACCTAAAGAGTCTACCTGTGGAATTTTTAAAATGGTTTTCAGCCACTGGAGTGCATGATGATCTGTGAAAATGGTAAACCTCACGCCCGCGAGATAGATGCAGAATATTTCTACACTTTCAAATACAGCAAGGCACTCCAATTCCGTGATGCTATAAATCTTCTCGTGCGGTATGAGTGCTCTGCTATAATATTGCACAGGGTGTAGGGTACCGTCGGGGTGCTGTTGTTTCAGGATGTCAGCTATTCCTTGAAGAGGTATAGAATCGGTTTTGAGGTCAAACACTTCTTTAGAGTGTCAAAAGAACTTTGACAATTTGCGTCCCAGCGTCATGGGGTATCTTTTTTTAAAAGATTATTGAGTGGGCTCCTAACACGGGAGTGATCTTTAGTAAACTTATTATACACATTAATGGCGCCTTGGAATGATTGAAGGGATTTAATGTTAGTAGTGATTTTAATTGCGTTAATTACTTTTAAAATTTTAACTAGTGGGTGTAAATACCTGACGATATTGTATAACCTAAAAATCTATGGTAGTCCTAAAAGGGTCACATTTGTTGTAGTTTAATATAAAATTTTCCCTATTACACATATCAAAAAACTGTTTAAAGTGACTTATATGTTCTCCCATGGGATTTGAGAATATAATGAAATCATCGAAGTAATGCGCTATAAAATTAAACAATAATTTATCTGTAATATCTGACTGACAGCTCGTTCATACGCCTGTAGTCCTATTTTAATCCCATAGGGCAATTCCTGGAAGGTTTTTTGACCTTCTAACGTGACAAAAGATAATAATTTTCTATCAGGGGGACTGATTTCAATGGACCAGTATGCTGATAAAAAATCTTCGCGGGAATAAATTTTGGTATATCATATTTGTAATTATAAATATATTCGAATACCTTTTTAAAATATCAATAAAAGCTAAGGGGATATCACTTAAAAACATAAATTACATCTCTCATTAAACATTTTACATTGGTGTTCAGAAGGACATGGTGGTGATATGGAATATGAATGGAGGGCATGAAAAAGAGTTTGGCTGGGCGCAATTTTGTCATATTGGGTAAAAGTCTTAGACAGGGTAGTGGGACATGGTATGGGATGGACATTTTCCCCTTGAAATGATGGGAAATGTGAGTTAGTCATGTCCTGGTCCATGTTAGGAGGTTTAAGGTCACCTTCTCCATCATTACATGGGGTCACATAGGTTATATGGTACCATCTCTTAGACAAAGAGGAGCATCACATTGGTAGATAGACTGATTATAAAAGTTTAACGTTAAACAAAACTTACTAATTGAATTCAAAGATAAGATACCAAAGGTAATTAATTATTAATTACATAGAATTTGATTGATTTGGTTGTTTTCCCTATAGTAATGGTTAAATAGGTATACCCTTTTGTATGCACATTATTAGATATAGAATTGATTAGCATATGACATGGGTATAATTTTAAAGGATTGGGTAAATTTATATTTATATGATTGAAAATATTCCAATTAATTATATTAATGGACGCTCCTGTGTCTAAGAGGAATGGACAACGTAGGTTGTCTAAAATATGTGTATTGCATATAATATTATGTGGTTCAGGGGCGAAAGGCAGGGGTTCCGCTGCCTTGTGTGCTTGGTGCTGGCACGGGAAAGTCGTGGGCACCACATTGTTCTGGCCGAATGTTCTGCGTGCTATTCTGGCCATGGTAGGCCTGTGGTCTGGAGACCCACCTCTTCACCATTGACACTCATTGTTCCAGTGATCACACGACAATGTCTGCATTGTGAGGGTGGTTTTCTGGCACCGGAAGGATGACTCGGGGTACTGTAGGTGGAATATGGGTTTTAGATTCTTCCCCTAGGAGGAGTTCCGGCATCCTGTGGTGCAACCCTGAGGTTGGTGGTACGTTGAGGTTGCTTTGACAGGATAGGGAGATAGCTCGTGCCCTTTACTCTATTCATGGTAGCGTCACATTCGGTCAATGTCTGGGGGGCTACGGCCCTCATGGTGCGTTGGTCATTTGCCTTGAGGCCCTCGGTTAGTGCCTACACTATGATGGGGTTTGTTAGGCCGAGTTGTAGCCCCATCGCTACCTTTTGCGGTAGTAGTCACTTAGGGCGGTTTCACTATTGAGTAGGCTCAGGAATTTGGTGAATGTCACCCCAGATGTTCCGGGTTATAGGTCCATGAGGATTTGTTTTGCCTGATCATATGGCCGAGAGGCCAGATAATTCATTGTAGAGGGAAAGGGACTTACCTTTTAGCAATGCGCGGAGCCTTGAATGCCGAGTTGTGTCGTAGCCCGGCGCCGCGGATGTCTGCTCGAGTTGTTGGAAGAAGATGATTGCGGCGTAGGAGCCGTCGAAGGGGGAATGAGGTTTTCCCCAGCACGAGGCGCGGCTAGTCCTTGTATAGCGTCTGTGAGGCGGCATACCAGGTCGTCGAGGCGGGGTTGCATGTAGGCAGGGGCATCCACGAAGTATTCGTCGTCCTCTGACACCTCCATCGTCCTCCGCATGTTGTTGTCCTCAGTCATCCTGTCGACTTTCTGTAATATTGTTGCAAATGATCCTGTCGACGTATGGATACACTGGCAGTCGTGTACGTGAGGCGAGTGTTGATTTTCTTCCCACACACGGACAAGAAGAAGCAGAGGCAGGGCTAGATATTAGCACCGAGAGTGATCGGGGACAGCCCATGGGACAGAGGTTGAGGCCATGACACAAACTTGGATGCCTATCACCGAGACATGGAGAGAGAGACCGAGAGAGACAGAAGCGGTCTTCCGATGGACACACTGTAGAACAAACTGCCCTTGATCCCCTGCTTAAACCTGTTGACAGGGGTCGTCTATAAAATGTCCCTGGAGGGGGCGCCATCTGGGTTGGGCGTTGCCTTTCTCCTCCCCTCTGGCCCGCAGCTGACCGCTCTTTGGATCTTTATTATGACGTCACTATTTTTAGTTTGAATACAAATAGGGGTGTACAGGTTATATTAATAAAGATATAGCATATATAAAATATGAGGGTGGTAGTATATAGGAACAGTGTATATATTAATAGAAGGCATTAATATTATAAAGTATCGGCTCTAACTAATTGGAAGATATGTGAAATATACTAAAATTGTCATTATTATACAGTTTAAAATATACTGTATATATTGTTGCACCATGTTGCGGCTTGGTAGACTCTTCAGCCATGATTCTCTCCTGTGCTGGGTCTTGCATCTTACCAGAGCGTGTTTCAACCATCCTACAAATTTATATAAGGAAATAACGAGATAAGTCTACTTTAAGTAGCCTCCAGAATCATCCATTTATTTTCTCACATCAAAGAGAGCAGTGAAGTCACACGTGTACCTAAATACAAATGATGATAATCTAAATAATCTGTGTTTTAAATAAATATCATATAATATTTTATATAAAAATAAATAAATAAATATATAATTTAAATTTCAAATATATTAAAAATAATATAAGAAATACGCCATTAATCATGATGTAACACTTCCCCCTCTCCAGAGGTCGTCACGTCCTCGTGATTGACCTCATCAATTCTTTCAAAATAGGGTTTGATTCTTGAGAGATGGACAATCAATGGGTCTTGGCCAGGATTATCTTTTGGTTCAATTAAGTAATTTACGTTGGACAGCTTCTTTAATATTCTATATGGGCCAAAATATTTTCTCAGTAGTTTCTCACACTTTCCTATTTTCCTAATTGGTGTCCAAACTGCTACTAATTCTCCTGGTTCGTAGCTTCTTTCCATGTGTTTCTTGTCATAGTTCTTTTTCATTCTTTCTTGAGTCTTTATTGTGTTGTTAATAACTAATTTTCTTGTTCTGTTTATTTTGTCTAAGTGATGTTTTATGTATTCATCATAATCATCCTTGTCAATGTCCACCGAGATATTCCTGTCGTCCAAAAGAGACGTGGGTTCTCTTCCAAACATCAGGAAAAAGGGAGAATATCCTGTGGTTTCCTGAATTGTAGTATTGTAAGCGTGAGTGATGAATGGGAGTATTTCGTCCCAATTCTTCTGATCAGTATTCACATACATACTAAGCATATTGATCAATGTTCTATTTAACCGCTCTGTCAATCCATTAGTCTGGGGATGATAGCTCGTTGTGAAGCAATGTTTAATCTTGCACGTTTTCATCACCTCTTTCATTAAATTACTGGTAAATTGAGAGCCTCTGTCACTAATAAGATATTGTGGGGCTCCGTGCCGGAGAAAAATATCCTCTACTAGAAATTTTGAAACTTCTTTCACTGTTGCTTCCGAGACTGCTTTTGTTTCTGCATATCTAGTGTAGTAGTCCGTCAGCACGATTATCCATTTTTTCCTGTTTTTCGTAGATGGCAATGGACCAACAAAGTCAATTCCAATTCTTTCGAAAGGAAAGTTGGCTGGGGAATGGGCTGTAGTAGTCCAGAAGGTAATTGGTTTGAGCCTTTTCTACTTTGGCAAAGGTGACACGTCTTAACGAACTCTGAGACATCCTTTAGCATGGATGGCCAAAAGTATTTACTCTTTATTCGGTACATGGTTCTGGCGACACCTAGATGGCCATTCGACATATGATTGTGATATTTTTTCATAATTTCTCTCTTTTTCTTCTCTGGAACCACAAGCAACCACGCCCTGCCTTCAGGGTTCGGGTTTTTCTTAAAGAGGCATCCATCTTCTACTTTAAAGTTTTGCGCAATTGATCGCCTGCTTCCATTAAGGTTTTTCTTAACATTTTCGATAAACTTATCCTCTTCGTCTGTTATTTGATTTAAAAATAGCCTTTCAAAATCCTCATCCCAATCAGTTTCTGGTAAGGGTCCCCTAGATAAGCCATCGGCGTCCAGATGCTTCTTTCCTGATTTATGTATTATATCGAAGTCATATTCTTGAATTTTCAATGCCCATCTTGCCAATCGACCTGTTGGATCCTTCAAGTTTTTGAGCCAGCATAAGGCGTGATGGTCTGTTACTATTTTAAAGTGTCTTCCATAAAGGTAGGGTCGTAATTTTGACATTGACCAGACAACGGCCAGACATTCTTTTTCAGTGGTTGAATAATTTTGCTCCGCTTTACTTAGGGTACGACTCAAATATGAGATCACCTTCTCTTCACCACCGATGTCTTGGACAAGTGTTGCACCTATGCCGATGTTGGACGCATCAGTATGAACATAAGTAGGTGCATTTGGATTGAAGTGACCTAAAATTGGTGGACTTAATAGTGCTGTTTTCAGGGTTTGAAACGCTTCCTCTTGTCTTTCTGTCCAGGTAAATGATACACTTTTTTTATAAGGTTGGTCAAAGGGTCAGCAATTTTTGAGAAGTCTTTGATAAATTTTCTAAAATATTAACACATTCCCAAAAAGGATTGTACTTCTTTGACCTTTTTGGGCCGAGGAAAATTTCTGACAGCTTTGATGTTATGTTCCGCGGGTTTTATACCATGTTTGCTCGTTATATAGCCGAGAATCTCCAATTCTTCAAAAGCAAATCGGCAATTTTTGTCGTTTAACCTTAAATTAGATTCACGAAAACATCTAAAAACAGCTTCAAGTCTTTTGAGGTGCGTTGGAAAATCCGGGCTATATATGATAACATCATCCAGATAACACAAACAAATTTGCCATCTCAGATTTCCAAGCATATTCTCCATATTTCTGTTACAAAGTCCAAAAGGCATCACGTTGAATTCATATAATCCATGCGCTGTAGTGAAAGCTGTTTTCTCTTTGTCTCTTTCTTCGACTTCAACTTGCCAATATCCAGATCTGAGGTCTATTGCTGAGAAGTGTGTAGATCCTTGGAGAGTATCCATAACTTCGTCTATTCTAGGGATCGGATAGACATCTTTTACTGTCACATTATTCAGTTTTCTGTAGTCCACACAAAATCTGTATTTACCATCTCGCTTCTTAACCAATATTACTGGAAAAGACCAGGGGCTAGAAGATGGCCTAATTATGCCTTCTGTAAGCATCTCGTCAATTTGCTCTTTTATAATATCTCGTTCTTTAGCACTTACCCGGTAAGACTTGTGTTTAATTGGCTTCGCGTCTTCTGTGTCTATCCGATGTTTTGCCAAATTGGTTCTCCCTAATCTCGACGAAAAAAGATCTCCATACCTTTCTAAAACTTGTTTTAACTCCTTCTGTTCCTTTGGTGAAATATTTTCGTTTATTTGGAATCTAGGTTCTTCGTTCTCTTCTACCTCTCTTTCTCGACTCACATTTATTTTCGCTGGACTACTTCCAAAAGCCAATGTTTGGTTTTTCATTATTTTTAACGGTCGAGGATACGGATTAGTTATCCAGATGTGTGTTTCCCTATTTATAACATTGATCAAGCTTCTTGCTAGACGAAGTCCATTTGTTTGAAACATTTTGCTGCTCTCCTCGATAATATATTCTCCATCCTCTGTTTCTACCAATGCCTTGATCAATTTAATGGAACATTCTGGTACAATGGAATCCTTGACACTCTTTATTTTCAACATTTCAAAATTGATTTCGTCATGATTATTCGTCAAATCGTATTTTATAGTTTCTTGCTTACAATCTATTTTTGCGTTCATTTTCTTAAGGAAATCTCTCCCAAGAATTAATGTCCGTAAATGCGTTTTCAATATCACAAAGTTGTGTGATAATGTTTCGTCATCAATTTTTATATTTAAAAATATACTTCCTACCATGTCCAATTTTTTTCCATCGGGTCCTGCACAAATTTTTGCGAGTTTACTTATACCATGGCCTGTATCGAGGGCCGTTCTGAGGTCGACCACTGAGAGGTCAGCACCTGTATCAACCAAAGCTTCAAAAGTCCCTATCTTGTCCACATTAATTTTTAATTTGTATTTAGGGTCCAACTTCTTGATTCCGTTTATGGTCGACTTGCTTTGATTGACAGATTCAGGCGCGACGCTTAGTTTAAATCTTCCAACACGGAATATCTATTCCGGGTAGGAATATTTGTCTGTGTGCTATGACATACATCAGCATAATGCCGAGGTCCTGATTTCTCTGATATTTCATTCATTTGGCATTTCTCTTCGACCTTCTCTTGGGTATCTGCTGGATCCTCTTCTAGGATTCTTATAAACTTGACCCTACAATAACGGGCCACGTGCCCTGGCTTGTTACATTTAAAGCAGATTGGTCTTCCATCTTCCGTCCTATTTTTGCTCACTTCTTGGCTTTTATTGTAGGTGTTTCTCTGAAGGTTTGGTTTCGGCACAAAGTTAGGATTATAAGGACGTCTAGGGGTAGAGGGCTGGGGAAAGTTGTTTCGATACTGTCTGGGAGTAGGAGGGGAGTCGTTCTTGTAATTATTGGAAACAGGGGCTTGGGGCCTGGAAGTGGTCTGGTAGTTTCGTGCGGCAGTCGGCGGCACGTACCTCGATTGTTGTTGGGGTCTAAAATAGCGTGGACCGTTATATAGGTTTCTGGATTTCTCCACACGTTCCCGATACTTCTTTTCAAAAGAATCAATTTTCTTGCACACGACAAGAAGGTCATCGGTCGTTTCAGGAGGGTTCAGGTAGAGCGCGAATGAGTACTCTTTTTTCAGTCCTCCAATAACATGTTCAATTTTTGTTTCTTCTTCCATTGCGGGGTCAACCTTGTTGCACAACACTAGAATGTCTTCCACGAACCTGATTGCTGGTTCATTCCAGTGTTGCATTCTGTTGAGCTTCATTCTAAGTTCTTCTTTATTCGCGTCCAAAGAAAAATCCTGAATGAGGCGGATTTTAATATTTTCCCAGCTCGTGAAACTAGCTTTGTGTAAATTCAACCAGGTTTTAGCGCTTCCCGTCATGTTCATGGCGGCATAACGAGAGATAATGTAGTCTGCCCAATGGTACAGGAAGCCAATTTCTTCAAGAGATTCAATCCATGGGCGAGGGTCTTCCGTTCCATCATACTTGGGGATGTCGATGTTGGGATTCAGGACAACTGGGTCGGAACTAGCATCTCTACCAATTGTTGCACCATGTTGCGGCTTGGTAGACTCTTCAGCCATGATTCTCTCCTGTGCTGGGTCTTGCATCTTACCAGAGCGTGTTTCAACCATCCTACAAATTCATATAAGGGAATAACGAGATAAGTCTACTTTAAGTAGCCTCCAGAATCATCCATTTATTTTCTCACATCAAAGAGAGCAGTGAAGTCACACGTGTACCTAAATACAAATGATGATAATCTAAATAATCTGTGTTTTAAATAAATATCATATAATATTTTATATAAAAATAAATAAATAAATATATAATTTAAATTTCAAATATATTAAAAATAATATAAGAAATACGCCATTAATCATGATGTAACAATATATATATATATATATATATATATATATATCACCATTTATAAACGTTATATCATGTAAACCTGGGCCTAACTTTCAAAACATTCCATCTCTACCACATTTCCTATATGTGAATAATTTGAATGACTTTACCTTATAAAACCCTTCCATACCACCAATGTACTGTTAATATATATATAAACGCAAACCTTTTGAAACTCTAATAAATGTATGAACAAAAGTTAAAATCAGCGCTCTGACAAATACTGGAAGTAATCGGTTAAATAACGTGGGTGATAAAAACGGTATGAATTCTCAAATAAGATCTCCCATCCAAATGTATCAGCCATTTTTCTATGACGTATCACCCAATTCATTGCTCCCCCAAATCAGGTGGCCCTCAGGTTTAGTCCAGATGGGACAGGGGCAGCAAGGACATAAGTCAGGTTTTGCATTAGACATCAGAGTGAGTTTTCACGGTCAGCATAGAGCGGACAGCAGAAGATGAGCAGTACTCACAGCCCTGTCCCGACTTCACGCTAGTGAATCTTCCATTTCCTTCAAAACTATTCGTCAACTTCCCGTCAAACCTTATGCATATCTTGAATCACCCATTGTTTAATAAACGCCTTATTATCATAATATTTGTTTGGGACTTTTTGTTTCCAAAATACATCGTGTGTTTTGTTTCTTTAACAAAGGAGTAGCCGCTTGGCCTTCGACTGCAAAAACCTAGTGGTAGGTCCTGATTGACTGTCTAGTTGGGAATAATATAATTATCCCTTATTTTTTAGTGGGTGGACCTTCGAGATCTCCACATATAGATATATATCAAAAATAATTTATTGTGGAATTCTTATCCCTGGACACTTTATTTTTCCTTTTATCATTACTCTTCACAATTCATCTTTTCATACTTCATCCCTAAGGTGAAAAATAATCGTTATTTCTCCATAAAATAAATTTAAATTTTTCGTTTAAAAGAAACACATGCGGGATAATTTTCAAATGTCGTTCCACAACCATAAGCCGCATTATATTGTATTATAAAAGTAAATATAATAAAAGCAAGATACAGTGTAATACGTATAAATATCAATAATTAAGATATTTCTAATTAATTAAAGAAAAAATATATAAATTTATAAAACCAACAACAATAATAATTGAAATAACTCTGTGAAAATAAATATAAAGATAATTTAAAATGGATGACAAGGCCAAGATTCCAGAGTAAAGTTGTGGAAGATGAGTAGGGGATGGCCATATGTTGTCGGGGGGGGGGGGGGGCTTGGGGGGGCAGGCGCCAAAAACAGCATTCATGTGTGGGTAAGGACAGAGTCTGGTGGCATCTGCGGAAAGGAGAAGACGTGGCGACTTACCTCCGGGCTTGTGGATGAGCCTGCAAGGCGGTGCCAGGAGAGCATGATATCTGTTGGAAATGATTCAGTGTCGTCCACGTGACCTTATAAGACTATAAAAGCCGGCGAAAAAGGTATGAGATCGGGGGAGAGTGAGAGTGTGGAGATTGGGAGAGAAAGGGGAATAGTAAAGATTGGAGTGCGCTGAGCCTAGAAGCGAGCAACTCGAGTGATCTAGCGAGCAACTCAAGTGATCAAGAGAGCAACTCAAGTGATTTAGCGAGCAACTCAAGTGATCTAGCGAGCAACTCAAGTGAAAAGGTCAGAGATGTTTATGAGAAGCCTGAAGATAAAGTTAAAGTCAAAGAAGAATTGGAGGTAAAGAGGATAGTTGAAGAAGTCTGAAGTAGAGAAAAGGGCTGTTAAAGAAGCTGAAGCAAGCTTACCCTAATAGAACGGGATTGACCGGATTGAAATTAGTTCATTTTATGTCTCAATTTGACTTTGTGGAATAAAGCCTCATATTTTTTTAAATCATCAAATACAGCTGATCATTTCCTACCAATATAACACCGGCCTATCACTGCAGTAATTATTAAAATAGTTAGAAAAAACAAGGATTATTTAAATTATTAATTTTGCCTATCATTTAATTTCTAAGTTTCTTCTTCTTTTTTACATTTCTGGTGAGCCGGACGTGATAGGCTTGGTGTTAAGATGGAGGAGATGGATAAAAAACGTAGAAGAGCTGTACGAGGAATTTTTACCAAGACGTTAATGAGTTAAAGGCCGAGTTCAAAACGTCTTCTATTTATAAAGAAAATATTTATGCAAAGTATAAGAGGCTCGAATCTCTACATATAGAACTTGTGGCTTTGAATGAGCAATGCCAGCTGGTTTTGTTGGCCCAAGAGAATATTACGGATGAAGAGATTGATCGGGAATATGAAGATTGCGAGAAATATATTCAAGAGAGATTCAGCATGGAGCAGAAGATCTGCATGTTGCGAAATCAGGAAAAAGATGAAGTTCTTTCAAATAGTAGTAAAAATACAAAATTCAATATAAAACTACCAGAATTAGAGTTGAAAACGTATGATGGTTCTCTGGAAAACTGGTTGCCTTGGTGGGCGCAGTTTTCGAAGGTGCATGAAAATGAAGATTTATTTAATAGTGATATTTTTTTGTATTTGCGACAGGTGATTTTGGAGATCCGAATATTCTGATGGAGCTCTATGTTAGACGACTTTTGAATTTGGTCATGGCCAATGTCAGGAAGGAAAATATAAATTTGAGTAATTTGTACGATGACTTATCGAGTCACTTGAGATCGTTGCAAACGCTTGGAATAGACCCACAGTTGTCGGGTGTTTTCTTGTATCCTCTGGTAGAGTCATCCCTGCCATCGGATGTATTGAAAATATGGCAAAAACATCCTTCTTCGGGTTATGGACAGGGGAGTTTTAAGATAGAAGACCCAATGGATAGGACTAGAGAGATCCCCGAAAGATTAAAAGCGTTGATGGACTTCTTAAGAGCAGAAGTCAAGAGTGCTCAAAGATCGAAATGTATAGAAAAAGGTTTCAACGTAAAAGTGCCTCAGAGGAAGTTTTATAATGAAAAGCCAAGGAAATAGAAAATTCCTAGACCTGCCACTGTATATAGTTTGTTCGGGAGCCGAACTCCAATGAAATGTTGCTTTTATGAAAGAACAAATAATGAGAGCCGTCAATGTTACCGTATTGCTCGAATTTCATTGGAAGAACGGATGGAAAAGATTAGGAAAGCACATCTATGCTTCAGGTGTTTGCGAACAGGACATTTCAGGAGACAGTGCAAAAGGCAACTAGAATGCAAAAATTGTGGGATGAATCACCTGAATATTCTTTGTCAGGGAAGTTCTTCGAAGGAGATAAGGGAGAAGAATGGGAAAGAGAATTTAAGAAAAGATGCATCTGAGCCAATAGCCTCCTTTTCGAGTCAGGCTTGTACGAGTCAAATTCTGATGCTGACGACAGTGGCACTGTTGAGAGGCCCAAAAGCTTCGAAGAAGGTAAGAATTCTGTTAGACAGTGGAAGCCAATACTCTTATGTAAAACAATCTATGGTAGATTATATGGGATTGAAAAATATTGGAAAAATAACAATAGTTAAAAGCCTATTTGGAGGTAGAAGAGTGGAAGAGGAAAGGCATGGAAGATACATCCTGAACTTGGAAAAATTGAATGACAGTAGGGAAAAAATCCAGGTTAAAGCGTTGGACCAACCTAAGATTTGCGATAATGTACCGCCTTTACCGATAGGATATTGGTGTTGAAAGTTAAGCAGTAAAGGTATGAGCATTCCGGAAGATAACTTTAATAGAAAAGAGATTGATATTTTGATCGGTTCTGATTATATAGGCATGCTTTTAACAGGGAAAGTTGTACCAATTAAAACAAACTTAACTGCGATGGAAACAAGGTTGGGATGGACGTTGATGGGCAATTCACCATTTATTGATAGAAATAAACATGTAGAACAAACTTTGAATTTGCTCACAGTTCAAAGATATTTGAAAGATTTATTGGATCTAGGGGTATTAAGCCTTAGAGAACCTATTGAAACCTGCTCCAAAGAGTCCATACGAGTATATCAAGAACTAAAAGAAGCCGATGATACAGCTGAACATAAAACTGAAAATGAGGATGCCAAAGATACTTTGACTAATGATGATGAAACTAAAGTCAATGAGGCAAGTGATGGAATTACATCAGAGATAGACCTTAAAAAGGAAGCTGATCTTTTGTCTCGAGGATGCTCTCCATGCCAGTTTGTGCGAAGTAGATGGTGGGAGGGCCCCGGATGGTTGAAGGAACCTAAAGAATTATGGCCTATATTAGAGCCCACGATAGATCAGCAGGAAATATGTTCTGAGGAGAAGATTGTGAATACAAATATTAATTTGAACGTAGATTGTAAGGATTGGTTGTCGAAAAGATCTGCCTATCCGCCCAACATCAGAATGTCTTATGTTGTGAGATCAATGCGGAGAGACCAATCGAATAAGTTTATTCTAAATCCAAAATTTGACATATTGAAGAGAGAGCAAGAGACTTTGCCCAGGATTTGTAAAAGCAGTCAAAGGAGAGAAAGTAAATGGCCTGATGGATATAGCTACTAAATGATGTAATTATTGCATGTTAATTGTAAATATTTGTCGAAGATTTAATTTTGACTATTTCTTTGTCAAAATTAGTGGGAGTATGTTGGAAATGATTCAGGAAGACGGCTCTAGATGGCGCGCGCCAAGGGATGCGCCACAGGGTGCGCCACAGAGTCCGTCCACGTGACCTTATAAGACTATAAAAGCCGGCGAAAAAGGTATGAGATCGGGGGGAGAGTGAGAGTGTGGAGATTGGGAGAGAAAGGGGAATAGTAAAGATTGGAGTGCGCTGAGCCTAGAAGCGAGCAACTCGAGTGATCTAGCGAGCAACTCAAGTGATCAAGCGAGCAACTCAAGTGATTTAGCGAGCAACTCAAGTGATCTAGCGAACAACTCAAGTAATTTAGAGAGCAGCTCAAGTGAAAAGGCCAGAGAAGTTTATAAGAAGCCTGAAGATAAAGTTAAAGTCAAAGAAGAATTGGAGGTAAAGAGGATAGTTAAAGAAGACTGAAGTAGAGAAAAGGGCTGTTAAAGAAGCTGAAGCAAGCTTACCCTAATAGAACGAGATTGACCGGATTGATATTAGTTCATATTTTGTATGATTACCATATGTAGAATAAAAACTTTAATAACGGACCACTCGATGAGGGAAGAGTATCTTTTAATATATAATATCAGATCACAAGCTTTCGGGCATAACCGCCCATCCACAGGTGTAAATTACTCATATTACTCATATGTTTAAAGATCATCAAATCCGGTTGATCATTTCCTCCAGATTAACACCAGCCTATCGCTACAGTAATTGCAATAGTTAGAAAGAAAGGGATTATTTAAATTATTCATTTGCTTATTATTTATGTTTCTAAATTCTATTTTTTCTCATTCCCCACAATATCGGAGCGGCCTTCAAGGTGGTGTAAGTCTAGGCTGGACTTGTGTGTCTCGTATCCACTCGTATAGTGTGGATCGGAAGGTTTCACAAGAGTGATATCCACGGCGCCAAGGATCCTTCTGACGGGGAAGTTGAAGGCAAGTCCCACTCATTGTAATCCTTTTGTTGAGTGAGACATATAATAAATTTAGCTAATTAACTTTAGCTGCATCCCTTCGAACTCACGTGTGTATCTTTGTGGCATCTTGATTATGGAAAGGACACGAGCAGCGTCTGGATACGACGTAACATTTGGTGTCAGAAGTGGGATCTGGCGTAGTTAATTTTAATTGAAGATTTAATTTTGGGATAATTTAAAAATAAAATGGGGGAACAAACCGACCTATAAATTGAAGAATTCAGTAAATATATCAGTCTGATGAACCTGAAAATAGATGCGTTCAGAGAAGACATCGTTGGTCAGGTTAGATCGATCAAAGAAAGGATTACTCCATTGGAATATCGAATTAACCGACTCGAGCATAATCATAATGTTAAACGTTCTGCCACACCCAGGTCTTACGAAGTTAAGGTCAATGTACACCAGCCAGAAAATCCTGATGGTTTTTCAAAAAAATCGCAGCAACTAATAAAAACAGTCGTAAGTGGACTGTCAGAATCTACGCTAGAAGATTCTCCCGTGATCCAGAAGTCCGCAGAGTGTCGACAGCAGGAAATAATTCAGACTGGTTTTGTAGCGGGAGATGGAGAGCTGATCGCCTCCGACAATGGCTGTGGCACGAGTGTTTTTGTGATATATTAGCAAATTAGTTTAATATTTGTTTTTATTTATTTGTTTTACACAGAGTTGATGATGATAATTGTGTGTATATGGATATATATAGTGTTTGTGTATATAGAAGTTAGTTGTTTTTTTTTAAGATGGAATTGTGTTAACTTTGTTTGTTGTTAGCATTAAAAATATATACTATTTTCAAGTCTTCTGGCTAGAAAACATTGCATTGGCGACGAGGATTTAAGAGTAAGTACCCAAGCGATATTATAAGGTATTATGAAAAATTTTGTTTAAAATTAAAGAAGAAATAAGTTATTGGAAATTTACATAAGAAAAATTGTTTCATGATGGCTCATTACATTTTAAGGAATTTGAAGAAAAAAATGAAAATGTTTGCTCATTTATCGAGCGTTTGGAGCAGTTTCTAATTCAAGAAGAGGCAAATGAAGAAAAAAAGAGCCTATTTGTTGACTCTAATTGGCGGGAAGGCGTATGATATATTGAAAAATTTATGTAGCCCGTTTTTTGGAAGAATACAAAAGGAAACGGAAAGTGTTTCAGAATATCTGGTGGAAATCAAGCGGCTAGCCTCAACTTGTGGATTTGGCGAATTTTTGAAGGAATCCTTGAGAGACAAATTGGTGTGCCGATTGAGAAATGCAAAAATTCAGAGGAGGATCTTGTCTGAAGGAGATGTGCCGTTGGCAAGAGTAGTTGAAATTGCGTTGTCAATGGAGGCAGCAGAAAAAAATACCAGAATATTCCATGTCAATGAGCCTGCAGATAGCGTGGACAAAATACGCGCAGAAGTCAGGAATAGATATGATAGAGAGCAAAAGAGAAAGTGCATACATTGCGGGAGGTTGCATAAAGACTTATGCAGATTTAGAGAGGCGACCTGTTTCAGAGATGCGGGAAAAGAGGTCACTTGGCAACCATCTGCAGGAGCCGTGAGGTACATACAAGCGAAAGACAGGTGAGCCGGTTTCTGAACCAGAGAAAGATTAATCAGATCGAGGATCAAGAGGAGGAGGAAGAAGAATCCGTTAAAAGAATGGTCTTCATGAGGACGTATGATTATAGAGTCAAGTATGCTACGAATGACCCTCCCTATGTGATTAAGGTGAGAGTAGAGGACACTTTGATGACTTTTGAAATCGATACGGGTAGCTGTCTGACTTTAATATCGGAGAAGGATTTCAAAAGATACCTCCCAGACGTGCAGGTAAAAGAAGCGGGAATAATTGTTAAGACCTATGACGGAACTGTGGTACCGATTCTGGGTGAAATAGATGTCAAGGTCGATTTTCGGGGAACGGTCGCTAAACTTAGAGCTGTCGTGGTGAGAGGAGAAAGGAAGGCCTTGTTGGGGAGAGAATGGATCAATGTTTTGAAAATTGTAAATTATTTTGTAAATCAGATGCCTTTGGAGGACACGTTGGCGGAATTATTGAGTGAACACCAGGTTGTGTTCGGGGAGACAACAGATCCAATAAAGGGATTCACATTTGCAGTGAATATTCAGGATGTAAACCCCATATTTCATAAGGCCCGACCAGTTCCCTTTGCGATCAGAACGGCGGTAAACGAGGTACTAGAAAGAATGGTGGAGAAGGACTACTTGTATCAAGTACCAAGCAGCAAGTGGGCAACTCCAGTGGTGGTTGTGCCCAAGAAGAATAAAGAATTTAGGATTTGCTGTGATTTCAAAGTAACTTTAAATAGGTTCTTGGATACTGCGGCCTATCCGCTACCTACTCAGCAGGACCTGTTTTCCGTCTTGGCTAGAGGGAAGAATTTCTCTAAACTAGATTTGAGCAATGCATACCTTCAATTAGAGGTAAAGCCTAGCACCCAGCCACTCCTGACTATTAATACCCATTGGGGCTTTTTAGGTTTAAAAGGATGCCTTTTGGATTGGCAAATGCCCCTAGTTTTTTTCAGTCAGTTATGGATAGAATATTGGCGGGAATTAATGGGGTTATTTGTTACATTGACGATGTACTCGTATCCACGGCGTCAGTGGAGGAACATATAGCGGTATTAAAAACTATTTTTGTTCGGTTTCAGAAGCACTACATAAAATTAAAAAGTGAAAAATGTGAATTTCTGCGAAGAGAAATACAGTATTTGGGACATCTCATCAAAGAAGATGGTATTCGGCCTTTAGATGACAAGATACAAGGGCTACAGAAAGCCAAAAGCCCGACAAATGTCTCGGAATTGAGATCTTTTCTGGGATTGGTGAACTATTATGGAAAGTTTATTCCGAATTTGCCAGAGCTGTTGGAGCCACTTCGCAAGCTGCTGGAAAATAATAGTTGTTGGAAGTGGACAGGGGAGTGTGAGGAGGCGATCTCGGAGTGTGAAAAAATAATTACCTCCGAGAAAGTGTTGGTGCCATATGATGTCACGTTACCTTTATCTTTGGCCACGGACGCATCTCAGATTGGAGTGGGGGCGGTGCTGTCCCATGTTATCGAGGGCCAAGAGAAACCAATCATGTTTGTCTCACGAACACTTTCCGGGGCCGAACGTAATTATTCACAAATAGAAAGAGAAGCTCTCGCAATAATATATGGTGTGACCAAGTTCAACCAATTTATCTATGGAAGACAATTTACCCTGAATACAGATCATAAACCCTTGGTGTCTATTTTGGGGCCGAGAGCAGGGATTCTCACTTTGTCTACTTCAAGATTGCAGAGATGGGGACTGACTTTGGCGGCTTATACATATGAAATTAAGTTCCGAAGAACTCAAAATCATGGAAATGCAGACCTTCTCTCACGGTTGCCAGTAGAGAGTGACGAAAAACCGGTTTTGAATCAAACGTTCATATTATCATACGTGGAAGATTTGCCGGTTACAGCAGCAGAAATAGGTGTGGAAACTAAAAAAGATGAAGTATTGTCAGTGGTGAAGCGCTATACGCAGCAAGGCTTGCCTGAAAGAGTTGGGGAATACCTCAGACCCTACTTTCAGAGAAAGTTGGAGTTAACTATGGACGGGGAATGCTTATTGTGGGGAATGCGAGTGATCATCCCGTCTTCTCTTAGGAAAAATATGTTGAGTTGTCTACACGAGACCCATTCAGAGATGGGCAAAATGAAGGCGGTGGCTGTTCTACCGCGTTAGGGTAAAGGTTCGAGCTGCAGTGAGAACTATAAATTAATAATTTATATTTTAATAAGTGTCCAAAAATTACATACAATTATAAGAGGCAGATAGAGTACAGTTTTTACTCCACCAGCGCCTAGAGTATTATATAATGGAAGGAACCGCCGTAGGTTGTAGAGACGCGCGGTAAACAACCTGCGACATCAGGCGGTGTTCGAAAAGTGCGCGCGCAGGCCGGCTGGCCAGCCGCCGTCCCAGGCCAGTGTCGCCCGCTGGCATCCTCTTATCTCAGTGGCTAGGTCGCATTTTTGGTGGCCGAATCTTGACAATCAGATTGAATGCATAGTAAATGGGTGTAAAAATTGCCAGCAAACTCAGACAGGCCCAAGTAAAGTAAACTGGAGACCGTGGGTGTGGGCAACCAGGCCCTGGCAACGGATCCATATGGATTTTGCATTTAAAGATGGAGTGAATTTGTTAATTGTGGTGGATAGCCACTCAAAATGGGTCGAGGCGATCCCGATGAGAGAGATAACCGCAAGAAAGACGATTGAGCAGTTAAAAAGATTGTTTTCAGCGTATGGGTTACCAGAGGAAGTGGTGTCGGATAATGGCCCACAGTTTACAGGGGTAGAGATGAAGAGTTTTTTCGAAAGAAATGGAGTCAAGCAAACTCTGATTCCAACATACCATCCACAGAGTAATGGTTTAGCGGAAAGAGCGGTTCAATTGATAAAGATGGCCTAGGAAAAAAATAAAAGGAAGTTTGAAGATACCATTCAAGATACACTGCCAAGAATTCTCCTCACGTATCGATGCACGCCACATGAGACAACTGGGAGGACCCCATCAGAGGTGTTTATGGGACGGTCTCTGCGGACCAGACTGACATTAATACACCAGAGCCTGGACAATAGGGTGAGGGAACGACAGGCCAGGCAGATGAGGTATGATCGAGGAAGAGGCCAAGAGGAGTTCGAGGTGGACGATAAGGTATGGTGTAAGAATTTTAGAGGTGTCGGATGGATCCCAGGAAGAATAGTGGGCAGAAAGAGAAGCAGAGTCTATACAGTTTTGATAAATGGACAGCTGAAGACCTACCACCGAGATCAGATAAGGAGAATATGGACTAGTGGTGAAGGTGGAGATAAGGCCAGAGAGAAAAGAGAGGAGGAAGATGACCCAATATGGATGGCTCCTGAGAGTATGAACAGCCGGAGGGACAGAGAATCGTTTTCGTCGGAAACAGCTGGACTGCCGCAGGATCCAGTGTCCGGGGACCAAGGTGTGGAGATTGGAAGCAGCCCAAGGGAATCTGCGTGTTCCTCAGACAAAGAAGCTCGGACGGAGGAAAGGCTCCTGCCAAGAAGAAACCCTCCAAGGGATCGGAGACCTCCTGTACGATATCAAAGCATGTAGGGGGAAGATGGTGTGATATATTAGCAAATTAGTTTAATATTTGTTTTTATTTATTTGTTTTGCACAGAGTTGATGATGATAATTGTGTGTATATGGATATATATAGTGTTTGTGTATATAGAAGTTAGTTGTTTTTTTAAGATGGAATTGTGTTAACTTTCTTTGTTGTTAGCATTAAAAATATATAATATTTTCAAGTCTTCTGGCTAGAAAACATTGCAGTTTTAAACCAAATCAAGCCGACGGAAGGAGAGTGCCCTCCAGGTGATATACAGCGCGGATATTTAACTCCTGGGATTCATACTGAAATACTCCATGAAAACAACAACGATATTGGCGAGCTGCAGTGCGACCGCGTGGCTGACTTCTGCGACGGTGTCAGACTGTCAAGGACTACAGCGGCGATCCAACTGGACGGGAAGGAGCTGGAAACTCTGTGGAGGTGCTAGATAGTCGAAGCACCCCGATGTTGGAGCCCTAGACCCGACTGAACGGGATTAGAGCATTGGACGTTCTGTGGAAGTCCGACGATAATGTCGATGACGTGGAAGCCGCGCGCAATGTGTCAGCGCCGTCGTCTGCAATACAAGCTGAAAAGATGTGTTAAGAACATGTCACCATCATCTTCGTTCCTTTACCCGACGAGGTGCAGATCAAACAGCCACCTCCTAAAAAAAGCTTTACCGACGTTGAGACTACCACGGTGTCCGACATTTTCGGCAGGTTTAAGGAGTTCACAGCTCACAGTGCGGAATAAATGCAAAGGGTCCAGGTATAGAAGAATAAAGCTCAAGTTACAAATAAATTGGAAACTGACAGAGGACTTGGTCCAGCAAGGAAACCGCCCCGAGAACCTCTGCGAGGAAGAATAGGTGCTGGAAGGCCATAATATAGACAGCGTGAATCAGGTGTGTGCATATACTGTAAAGATTGCAGATCTACAACCTCGCCGCGCGCATGGGAGGAAACGGCGAAAGGGCAATACAAAGTACCCAAACCCTATGGAAATGGACATAACGGCCACAGAGTGTTTTGAATAAGAAAGCAAAACCTCTCATGAAAGCATTTTAGGAATTGAAATGTGGCCGCCATCTTGTGGAGAACCACCGCCCTATGCTAGACAGCGATACCAATCAATGACGTCGGCAATGATTGATAGTGGGAGAAAGCCCGAATTTGGATGGGGTTCTGCAAACAAGAGTTGGCACTAATCCTGTCGATGCGCGTCCGGGAGACTGATGAGACTCATGTTGCCAGAGACGTCAGGAAGATCAAAGGGCCATTGGTGAAATCATCCCTTTTCGGAACGAAAATGATTGGGAAGGGGGCAGTGCAAAATTGATGACAAGGCCAAAATTCGAGAGTAAAGTTGGGGAAGATGAGAGGGGGATGGCCATGTGTTGTCAGGAGGGCAAGCGCCAAAAGCAGAATTCCTGTGTGGGGGAGGACAGAGTCTGGTGACATCTGCGTCAAGGAGAATACGCGGCGACTTGCCGACGGGCGTATGATAATCTTGCAAGGCGGTGCCAGGAGAGCCTGATATCGGAGCGGTCTACAAGGCGGTGTAAGTCCAGGCTGGATTTGTTTAGTGTGGAGCGGAAGGTTTCACAAGAGTGACATACACGTCAAGGATCCTTTTAACGGGGAAGTTGAAGGCAAGTCCAACTCATTGTATTCCTTCTGTTCAGTGAAACATATAATGAAGCGCTAACTTTAGCTGCATCCCTTCGAACTCACATGTGTATCTTTGTGGTACGACGTAATAATAATAATAATAAATATCTAAAATTAAAAATAAAATAAATATATAAATTACATATAAACTGAGATTATATATCTGGTAAGTCTATTTTTCTATTAATACTATTTTATTTTCTAATGAGGTCCAGCTTTCGAAAAATAATCGGCATTTTTTTTTCTTTGATATATTATGGATGTCTGTTCGAAGTCTGGGGTGTGGCTATTGTTAATGGCGTGATCTACGAGTAGGGATGTCGGACTATGGTTCTTCAATGCTGATTTGTGTTTTGAATATTTTTTATGATAAAAATTAAGGAAGTGGAAATTCTTTGATTTCGCCGGCCGTCTGCTCCCCCCCCCCCCCCCCCCCCCCTGTTGTTACTTTTTTTGAAAGGGACAGCGACAATTTTGTGCACACTTGGTTATCCCGTGTGTCTTCATTAAAGGTCACTGTGTATCAAATATATTTGCGTTATTGTTTGAATCCCGATATACATACTGAATGGTACAGCTTAAGTGTTGTCCATGAGTATAGGTTCATATGGTAAACGCCTGCCTATGATTATCATGGCCAGGGGAATAAATGTCCCGTGTGTTGTACACAGCTCCAAGCCCTACTTTACGTCATGGTACGCAGCGAGCTGCGCAGTAGAGAGGCGGGGCACGTCACCCGTAACAGGTAGGTAGGTCTCCTTTTAGACATGCTATAACTACACTCTTCCGGCTGGCTGGGTATGTATGTCCTAGTTGGAGCAATTCATTTTATAACCAAAGAGCAACAACAGATAATAAAGATCTAATAATATTATTCAATAGAGCTTGGTGTAATTTCAGGAAAGATCCCTTTTCTTTGGGCCAAAACCCGAGACAAGGTAAAAACGAGTTAAACGGATAAAATCAAGATTCAAGTTTTAAAAAACTAAAGAAATAAAAAAAAAATGGAATAGAAAGTCAAAACTATATATAAACGGTAAAACTATAATCATTTTAGTTTTCTGTTGCAATTATTGATTTATTATGGCGGGTATTGTATCTCTCATCTCAATTATTGAAAGTTCGAAGAAATTCTATCAAGTGATTAGAATGAAAGCTCTCAGAGTGTGTTCTGTATAGTTGAACCGGCTTGTGGACCGTAAAGTCTGGGTGGCCATCTGCTCCAGGGGTGTATAGTTGAACCGTCGGCTTATGGACCGAAAGGTCTGGGAGGCCATCTGCTTCTAGGATGTGTAGTTGAACCTCCCATGAGAGACCGCTCTCCTAGAGGTGGCATCTCATTGTAAGCTAGGTAAGGTCATGTTTAATTCTACAGTAATGGTCGCTCAACAGAGGAGCCACTGTGTTACTGTGGATGTACTAGAATAAACACACTCGATTGACATCTGTTTATTTTTGGAATTGAGGCTATTCGCACACTAGTGCTTCACAAATGACAATAATTAAAATCGATATACTTTAAAAGAAAGACAAATTTGTACATATATTACGTAAAGGTCAGTTATCGAAAGCTTCAATTGTAAAATAAAATTTTGAATAATTTGGCAGCCGCCACAAATATATATATTTTTCTCATTTTATCTCTCTCTCCGTTTCATTTAAATAATATTTATGAAATATTACGAAAGCTATGTGTTTGAAGGTTATTTTCAATATGCCTGTCTGCCGTATAGACAGGATGTATATGTATGCCATATATATATTTTTTTTAAATTATATATTATCTTAGAATAACTTTGTGTGAAGTCGACCGTCAGATAGCGCGGCTTTACACAATATATATTCATTGTTGTCGTTTCCCTCTTTTAAAAGCGTTTATTTAACTTGCTTCCCTGTCTGTCCGTCCGTCTGTCTGTCACAAATCTTGCAATAAATTTTTAATATATTTCTAGGGCACGTAGGAATACGAAATTTAGTATACTTTTCAGAACCCGATGACAATGCAAGATGACAAATATTCAGACATCTGGGTTTAAGGGTTGCTGGAAATTGACAAATATCCAAATAGTCTTTCAAAATTTTGTGAATTAATTTTAATATACTTTCGAATCACAGAGAAGTATGGAAATTTTAAGCCTCACTCAGTCCAATGAACAATGCTAGTGTACAAAGTTTCAAAATTCTGGGTGATCAGAGTGGCCAGGAATGAACAATTTTGTATATTTATTTTTATGTCTTATGTTTACGCCCCTTACAAAGAATTGACAAATCCGCCGCGAGTAGGCTTCCGTCTATTTAAGGCCTAATTCCCCCAGTGAACTTTTGATTCTAAATTTTGTAAATTCATGACTATAAACTAAATAATTAATAGGTAAAAATACATTTTTATAAAATAATTTATTTAAATGCACTAAAAAGGAAAAATAAAATATTTTATCTTCTGTCATTGAGCAATTTGATGTATGTGAGTGAAAATAAAAGCGGCGGGGGACGATCATATTTAGAGAAGAGGTAAAAATATAGCAAACACTTATAAAAATCACTATCAGTTGCTACTTATTGAATCACATTAGGTTCGAAATTCATGATGTTCTTCCCATGCCGCTTTTATTTTCACTCAGATACATCTAATTGCTCAATGACAGAAGATAAAATATTTTATGTTTTCCTTTTTGGTACATTCAAATAAAAAAAAAAATTATTTTTTTTTTTTACTCATTAATTATTTTCTATCTTCTACTCGCCTCGAGTCAGTTATTTCTTTCTCACATTATCAATTGAAAATGGTAACCTTTTTTTATATTATATATTAATTGCCCAACTACTATCCATTACCTATATAATATACCATGTATATATGTCTAATCGAAATTCACTGTGAAATTGGATAACACCTGGTGTCGCAGGCTTCGTCTACTCCGACGCTCCTTGGCCGTGGGGCTCCACCTGGGAGCCTGGGTCCTGGCCGCCATCTTGTACGCCAATGTGCCCCCTCACAGCGGGGCCCAGTACATCTTCGCGGGAGCCTCGGGAGCTCTGGTACTCTTTCTTTGTTCATTTACTTGCTAGCTAGTCTCCATGGTAGGTTTGGATTATCGTGGTGGGTGGAAGATTGTACTTTTTATAAGAATCATGAAAAGTATATTGCGTCACTCTAGCATTTAAAAATTATTTTATTGGTTGTTTTTGAGCTTTCGATTTTTGTGTTTTTCAACCCGAAAACTTACAACAGAAACAAATAAAACTCAGAACTCAATAAACAGGCTTATACAACTTCCAAAACATTATATTTTATTTTTAAAACATTTAAAGCTACTCAAATCTGGGTGGAAACGGATACGTAAAAGAACAGAGACATGCAAAACCTATCTCGCCTATACATTTCAATCAGCTCTGTATGAGCATATAAGTGAATCTTAATTATCCCCGTCTTCCCCATTCTTCTTTCCATTTTCTTCCTATTTACTGCAACTTTATCTTGTGTATGGCTTATATTTACTCTCCTATATATTTGCTATTTATTTATTTTTTCTTTTCCCACATTACATCATCAACCTTTTTATAAATACTGGTTGAAAATAATAGGAGTCGAAATCTCTCATATCGACATATAATTTATTTCACAATTAATTTGTTTCAATTTATAGAGTTTTTAAAACGTATTGTTACTGTAAAATTAAATTTGTATCCTTTATACATATAGTACGATGTTGATTTTGATCAATGATACTAACGGATACTTGTGTGTTCTAGGGTTTATCTGTTCTTCTTTCGTATACAGTTTGTAGTGAAAACGTAAGTATAGTATTTTATAGGATAGTTGGAGCGTCTTACTGTTTCTGAGCTCATGTTGACAGAAGTAGTGAATTTTATTATTTTGCATTTAATAAAATCAACAAGCAATCTATTATGTTACGATGCACTAGCGCGCCATCTGTTATCAAATTACAAAACTATTTTAGAGGAGTAATATTCCTTTTAAAATAAAACAATTTATACTGTCCTTACTGCAATGGAAAAATTAAAGGGAGGGCCTGGCTCATCAGTGGTGAACCCTCCCAGCGGTCTCGCCAGTTTAATCTACCATACCGCTGTTATATTGCATTTTTGGAACTTCCTTTTATAGTTGACTGTTGTAAGACTCTTGGAATGGGTATTTTAGAAGAACTATAGACATAATCTTTTAGGACAGCAGAATTAAATATAATTATAAATATATAATATGCTTCGAGCAATCGCTCTTCCGCAAATATCAAATTGTGTCTTTTATTTTAACAATTATGTTACGATGCACTAGCGCGCCATCTGTTATCAAATTACAAAACTATTTTAGAGGCGTAATATTCTTTTTAAAATAAAACAATTTCTACTGTCCTTACTGCAATGGAAAAATTAAAGGGAGAGCCTGGCTCATCAGTGGTGAACCCTCCCAGCGGTTAAGCAATCTATTGTTAAATATATTTTACTTTTTTTTTCTCTAGCTTTCAGGCTAACATGCCCTTCAGAAGGAAAACTAGAAGTATGACTTCCAGTTAACTTACATATTTCGGCCTTTATAGTTAGTTTCGTCTATAGTCATACTTATAGTTCTCCTGTTGAAGGGCATGCTAACCCAAAAGCTTGAAAAATAAAATTAATAAAAATACTAAACCCTGGATATTGCATGCTTATTTTATTAAATTATAAAGTTAGGGATAAACAGGTTTTATTATTTTGCGCTTCTCCTGACAGAGATTTCATATTTTGACAAAGTTTTGGTTCACTGAATTCGCCAGCCTGTTCAGAAATGTCGGGAATATAATGAACGTAACGAAGGCTAATAGACTCACACCATGGTATTCAAGTGGAATTCCGAGTTATAAATCAGCGTTATTAATCTGAAAATTGGACGAACACGATCGATTGTTAGAGAACAGCATTTTTTCTTTATTCTTCTATTACAAATAGATAAAAATATCTTTGCATATATCTTGTCTAGGATGACAACAAAGGGTCACCTTCTGTTTTCTTAGATCAGGTGATGTCCCTTGGTCGTCAAATCAACAATCTGATCTTCATTGTCATCTCAATCTCCCTATATGGATCACTTGTGCCATTTTGCATATTTTCTGGAAACCTTTTTCCGGGCGCTTGGTGAGAAAATCAAGCTAGCTGTAAACATCATGATCACATTATGTGAACATTCCTTTTTTTCCTTGCAATTATATTGAAGATATGTTTTTTAAAACACTATATATATATATTTATAATTTTATTAAAATTAGAGGTCTCTTCTCCCGTCAAAATAGACGTCAAAACTAAAGGCCATATATTGACCGTGTATATGATAGAATCTTCCCAATACGCCAAAGATGTGTTTAGCTAGCAAAGTGGCTAAACCAAATCTATGACATAAATATATATTTAAAATATTTGACCGTAAAGGCGATTTTTATGGATCATTATCCTCCCGGCAAAATTTCCACCTATATAGAATTTTAGACGATTCCCTATTTAAGACCAGGATTTTCCGGGCCTCATAAAAGCTATATTATATGATTCTTAAACAACAAAAATTAATGATACCTAGCATATTTAGGATCAATTCGGATTTAAGAGGAGTATTTTATATTCCCGAATTAATTAGTTCACATCTTGATTAATCCTATTTAATATATAACAAATTTGCCTATGTGAGGATGTTCTCCAAAAAGGGTAAACGTTTATTTAAGACCTTTTTTTCAAATCGTATAATGTTTTCTTCTAAGTTGCTGATAATGGAAAGTCATGATTTAAGACTCGGTTTCAAGAGCGAAAAACTCCCATTTTCCCAAGGTTGTTCTTAAGTATTGAATTGACAGTGAATCTATACTTTAAATTTAGAATCTGCCTTATTTATCTCCGCCTGACAATATTTTGATTATTTTTTCCCGAAATGGCCTATCAAGAGTGAACCTCCCAGCAATTTCGCCAATTTTTTATCTAGTAGATCTCTGGGGATATATTTTGCTTGATCTGCTTATAGAGCAGGTTTCCAGGTAGTTGGCATTCGACTTCTCCGTGTTATGTCCATTTCTCTCTCAGGTATTGGTAGGACAATGTCTTGATAAATAATTCATAAATTTTACAAGGTAAACTTTATGGAAATAGATATGATATTTTTAATATTTTAAATATATATTTTATATAATTAAAAAATAATTTATACACACAACACAATAAGAAAAGGTATGATGGAAGAGCAATGGCTCAGTTTAATCTCCAGACCGCTCTCTTTTATGGTAATAGACTCTAATTAACTTAAATAATCATCAAACATTCATGGAAAACATAGACATACTGTTTGCGCCTAGCTATGTAAATAACTTGCTAGGCTGAATTGTTCTATGGTCATGTTAATTTTTATTTATTTCTTTCAATTATGTAAATATGTTTATGAAATAAGAGTGATCCTGTCGACTCACTGTAATAAGTTGAGTTACTGTTGACTCTTGTAATAAATCCTGTCGATTAACTTTATGATGATGAAGTGTTGACTCTCGCTATACTGTGTTAACCGAGAGGAACAGTCAGGATGTAGAGTTTTCCAGTACCTCTCTGCACCTTGTAAGACCTTTAAAAGTTCTCACAAAATACAGGCAGTCGTGGTCGAGGCAGAGTCGAAAGCTTGGGAATGTCCACACAAAAAAACGAAGACACAATTGCACTAAGAAAGTTCCGTTAACAGATAAAAGTTGAGCTAGGAGCGAAAGATGGAGATAGAAGTTTCTTACTCGTCTACATGATGGATGAGATCGACATGAGGTACGACCGACGCGGGCTTGCACTGAGGGTGAACTCACTGTCAAGTGACTGTATTTATAGGTTAAAGACGGGGGGGCCTTATGTGACAGGGGGCCGTTTCTGAGAAAGGGGGCTTTGCATGTCACCAGGTGTGAGAGGGGGCTCTGCATTCCACCACATGTGAACAGTGTGGGTGGTCTGGTCCATTTTTAGACCTTTTTGTGGGCATTCTAAATCTATCTCGATTTTGACGTTATGACTTCTATCTCTTGCTTAGCTCAACTTTCAATCTATTACATATTTTATTTATTTATCCTCAGTTTGTACAAATTACATTACATATGATGATGTAAAGACACATGTCAATAATACGTATAATCATTTACAGATGTGTTTCTATTATACAACATTAAATCTTATTATAAGTTATATACACAATATGGGGTTGTTGGTTTAAATTACCATAGATGGGCCCCGGGAGTGAAAGGGTTTATCCGGGTTTAGGCGGGTAAAGCCTCTCTAACACAGGTAAGTAATTAAAATTTCTTTTAATTAATTTAAACTGTGAGGGCTAAAAAGGGCTATAACAAGATGATTTGTTTGGATATATAAAAGTGAAATAAAAATGACATTTTTGTTTGATTAAACAAAATGATGATTAAAATAAAATGATGACATAAAAATTCACATTCTAAGAGAATATTGGCGGGCGTTGGACAGGGTTAGTAGTTGAAGAATATGCAATTGTTAGAAGTGCACATGTAAACCAAATACTCAGGTCCAGGTGCAAAGCGAGGATATAGACTTGAGCTGTCTTCCTTGGCAATGTTTCACTTGCGATCCTATATAAGGGTTACAGTGCTTTGTCACAATTTTAGGATTATTGGGTTAAAGTTGCTGAAGAAAAGTTGTTTATTTATATGATTGGGAAAGGAGTGAAATAGAGCCATGCGATAAGTAGAATTGTAGTGACAGTAGGTGGTCTGACTTGACTCGAAATCAAAGGTTGAATGTGGTCCGCTAGAGCTGAAAAAAAAAGTTGAAAGTTGAAAAAAGTGAACGCTTTGTGTATGCGTTGGTAATTTGCTGTGCGGATGAAATGAAATAAACTTTTGAAAAGTGTTCAGGCCAGAAGTTGGGATTTTTAAGTCTGGGGAACTGTGTTTTCAAAGAGTTTGTGGAATTACGAAATCAAAAAATAAATTGTCAAGCAGTGCTGTCCTTTTTCTACGTTGATGTGACGCAATGACTGAAAAGATAGTGATGAAAAATATAGGGAATTGGTTAAAGAATATGATTGTTGAAAACGATTGTTGTAGATGCCCGATAGTGGATGATAAACATTGTCAGATAATAAAGGTATTTAAACAAATCTATATTAATAAAATGGAAATTTCATAAGTGGTGTTCGCTAAAAACTTTCGTTGCAATGCATCAATTTCAACCAAATTTTCAACATTTATGTAAAACGAGATGGAGCAGGTTTTGCTTAACATCAAAATATATTTCCTAACATTAACATGCGTAACTTCGCTGTTATCGATTAAATACAAAAAAAAATCAACAGAGTTAATTTTATTTATATATAAATACAAAATTAAATTTCAACAGAGTTAATTTTTTTTACATACTAGCTAATAATCTTAATCTAAAAATATAATATAAAGAGCCAACAATGAAGAGTGAATGTAAGATAAAAAGCCAACAATGAAGAGTAAATGTAATATAAAAAGCCAACAATGAAGAATGAATGTAAGATAAAAAGCCAACAATGAAGAGTGAATGTAATATAAAAAGCTAACAATGAAGAATGAATGTAAGATAAAAAGCCAACAATGAAGAGTGAATGTAATATAAAAAGCTAACAATGAAGAATGAATGTAAGATAAAAAGCCAACAATGAAGAGTGAATGTAAGATAAAAACCCAACAATGAATAGTAAATGTAATATAAAAAGCCAACAATGGAGAATGAATGTAAGATAAAAAGCCAACAAAGAAGAGTAAATCTACTTATATAATTGCCTTATTCTGTCTGTGTGAAGTTCACTGTGTGAAGTTCACAGATAGATTTTGGTCAGAATATAATATAAAAAGCCAACAATGAAGAATGAATGTAAGATAAAAAGCCAACAATGAAGAGTAAATATGATATAAAAAGCCAACAATGAAGAATGAATGTAAGATAAAAAGCCAACAATAAAGAGTAAATGTAATATAAAAAGCCAACAATAAAGAATAAATGTAAGATAAAAAGCCAACAATGAAGAGTAAATATAATATAAAAAGCCAACAATGAAGAATAAATGTAAGATAAAAAGCCAACAATGAAGAGTAAATCTATATTAATAAAATGGAAATTTCATAAGTGGTGTTCGCTAAAAACTTTCGTTACAATACATCAATTTCGACCAAATTTTCAACATTTATGTAAAACGAGATGGAGCAGGTTTTGCTTAACATCAAAATATTTTTCCTAACTTTAACATGCGTAACTTCTCTGTTATCGATTAAATACAAAAAAAATCAACAGAGTTAATTTTATTTCTATATAAATACAAAATTAAATTCCAACAGAGTTAATTTTTTTACATACTAGCTAATAATCTCAATCTAAAAAATATTCATATTGTTTTATCATGTTTCTAATTTCGCCTAACAAATATACAAATTTATAGTGACCAACATATGCAAATTTTATCTTTGTTTTTATTTAACTTGATATCGTAAACATATACATCCATTGTAAGCATTTTTCTGTTCACCTTCCGTGGTTTCTCTTTTCTCTGATAGTTTTTAGGTGTAGTATATTTTCTTATTACTAGACTACAAACATTCCCTCGAGAAAAACCTGGGCGAAGCCGGGTACATCCGCTATATTATATAAATATATGACGTAACGAATATAATTATCATTATTATCATAATATCCTATGTGTTCCCGAAAATTATTATCAATAATATTCGTTAGGCAAACTTTCACTCGGATAAAACCCGGGCGAAGCCGGGTACACATCCGCTAGTATAAAATATAGTGAAGTTTTCTTCCTTTCATTCATTAAATAGTGAATAAAAATATAGAAATATAATTGCGGGTACAAAAAATGTAAGTGGACAAAATTAAACATGTAGTATATATAAAAAGATATAATAAATAATAAAATAAAAATAATTTTTGAAACAATTAGATGTTTTGCAATACTAAAATAATATCATGAAAAATAAAAGTAAATTTGATTAAAGTTTTTTTTTTTTTATGTTGGATTAAAAATTTGATTATATAATTGAAAGGTAAAAATAAAAATAATTATTCAAGATTTTATACAAAAATGAAATATAATTAAAGGTTATTAATGATTGGATAAATTTTAAGTAGTGTAAAATTGAACAAAAATTGTCTCTTTTTAAGAAAAGTTACAACTGTTGTGTGTAGATCATATCCCATTGGTAAACATTGGTGTTTTTGACTCTCTGAAGCGGGAATATGTGAAATGATCCCTTCGTTTGTCCACAATGCTGGTATGTAGATAATGATTTCTCTTTCGCGTTATAAAGTCTATATTAGACTTAACCAAATTGTTTTAATTGGTGTTATCAATTAACATGTAAAATGTTTAATGTATGTTGTGTGTTGTGATATCTCGTTGGTGAGATTTGTGAGATTCTCGAGGAAATCTAAATGATTAGTATGAAACATGTGTTTTAAAAAAAATGGCGCATATAAAGATAGCGGTCATGAAGATCTGCCTTGAGGGGGAAGAGAGGGCATGTCCAAAGATAGCAGTGACCAAGGGGAGTGACGTCATAAAGGGCGTCCACTTCCTTTTTTTCACGGAAATTCTATTTTTGGGGTGGTCACACATGTGGGATGGTTTTCTAGGTTTGAGATTTACTTGAAACTGACTTACTTCTTTGTTGAGGTAGTCAATTTTCTTGCCTATTTGAAAATATAGTTTTCTCAATGTTCGTAGTTGTTTAGACTTAATAAGATTGTTATACGATGATTTCAGGCTAGAAGTAAGTGAAAGATATGACTTTCGACGTGGACACGCTTTGAGGTGAGATGTGGTGTCACAGGCGTGAAGGCGTCTTTGGCCTAAAAAGTGAAAAAGTTTTGTGGTGTGGTACTGTGACACGAAGTGAGAAATGTGAATGAAAAGGTGTCACGTGAAGTCTTAGTTTGGTACAAATCTAACCTGTTTCACCATGAATAACAAATTTAATAAAGTCATGGGTGGTTGTTGCATGAAACACATCGAGAGAATATTTGACTGTTAGTGGATGTGGCACGCTTAATGTGAAATTATTTTATTGTGGCGACGATATAGAGCTAAGTGGAGCTTGTGTGGCTCAAGATTTGGATTTGTGTGTTAAGTCGCGCACTAAATATTGTTGCCAATTGGATAAAGTGATGTGTGAGTGTTGTAACGTTTGTTGAGAGAGATTTGTTGATGATTAAATATGCATGTAAAAGGAAAGATGAGGGAGTGTATTTATCCTCGAATATTAACGATTGAAATCGTTTTGGAAGGCTGTGACTTAAATTAGCTACTGGCGGTGAAGTGGAGTGAATCTTTATTTTTAACTTGTTTTGGGAAAGATAGTTGTTTTCCCTAGTGGTGTTTGTGAATATATTGTATCTTCTGATTTTTGCAATTAAAAAAAATGCGTTTCACCTATGTTAATTTATATTTAAAATTTGAATATATTTTTTAAATCGTTGATTATGGTATATGAAAAATGATTCTTATAAAAGGGCAATGTCGTGAGAGTCACAAATAATTTGAATTGAGCGCTTACTTAAAATGGTGAACATTACCAAATTTTAAGAATTGATAAAGATATTGGTCTTTTGGTATAAAGATAACTAATAAGTAAAACAAAAATAAGTTGAGAATTATGATGAATGAGATTTTTTTTTGAAATAATAATAATGATTTTTTTTTCAAGTCGTAGCTTTGGATAATGCCATTTTAGGTGAATTTAGTAAAGGAATGTAAGATTAGTAAATTAGTAAAATTGCGTGATGGGCGAAATTTTTTTTTAAAGTAAAATTGAGAGTAATAACTTGAAATTTATAATATGATTAAAAATTAAAGTAAATTTGATCAATGAGAATGTGAAAGTTTTAAAAATTGAATTAAAAATGGTATAAAAAGGTAAACATTTATTTTAAAATGCTTAAAGTGAAAATATAAATACAAAATTTATGGGGAATCACGTTGTGAACTTGAGAATAAAGTTATGTAAGAATTTAAAACTTGCAGTTTTGAAGATAGTTCAGTCAGGAGACTTGATCTTTGGTTGTTTTCCTGCTGACGTGGAAGTCGCTCCATGTAGATCTTGTAGAAGCTTGTTATATATTTTTTTATTTATTTATCAAATCAGACGCGATATCCCTACAAGGGATGCTTGCGTCAATAACAACACTAAATTCAGATACTATATTACAAAAAAAAAAAATATGAAATAATGACAAGATTTGAAAAGATAAGAAAGAGAACATTAAAATCATTCTTGATATCACATCACAACCAACAAAATAAACAAACCAAAAATATACAAATAGGTAATAATTAAGGTTTTTTTAACCAAGAGAGAAAATCATAAATGTATTTACAGAATTTTCTAAATTTAAAATACGAGTCCTTACTATTTACAAACATAAAAAGATCCTTGTATTCGATGTTTTCCCGGTTTCTGTAGTTCTGGAAGATTGGGCACTCAAGAAGCAGATGACTGGAATCCTGCTTTCTCTTTCCACATAAACATCCCGGATCGTCTATAGCTCCTATTCGAAACAGAAAATCTCCGAAATTTCCATGACCAGTAACGAATTGCACATTGTAAAAGTCAGGGCGGAAATATTTTGGAATGCCCAAAGGGAAAAAGAGACGAAAGTGATCACTTGTATTAGAAAACATATCTTCCATTCTTGTTCTTAAAAATCCATTTATTATTGAAGGAGAATGTGGACTGAACGTTCGTTGGTCTTCCTCGCTTAGTTGGTCCAATTCATATTTAATCAATCTTGATTCGATAAAATCAGTCAGGAATGGGATCTCTGCCAGACAGTGGACACAATTTGAGGAAGATGTTTTAAACGATCTAGTAGCCCAAAGAACAATTTGGTATTGCATCGAATTTAATTTCTGTTTACAGCGGTTATTTATTTGGTAAAACCAAATTTCAGCTCCATATGTTAGAATAGGTCTAATTAGCGTCTTATACAAAATTAACCTTTTATTAGAGTTTAAACCCCATATTTTGCCGCTGAGGGAAAAAAAAACAGATTTTTCATGCGATGCGCTTTATGCAAAATCTCATTGATGTGCGGGGTGAAATTTATTTTTGTTCTGAACCTGTGATTAGTTAATTTCATTCCCAAAATTTTGATTTCATTTGAAGGCTTTATGACGGTTTTTTGAAATTCCAACTGGAACCTATGGAAATTATGAAAGTGAATCAAGTTTGTTTTTTATGGATTTATTTTTAACTTGTTTGAGCGACACCATTGAGTGACATAGTTTAGGTTGTTCACTAACTCAGTTTTTAGACCCTCTAAATTATAATGCCAACATATTATAGAGATGTCGTCCGCGTAGCAAATAATTTCAGCGTTTGTTGATTTAAAATTCATTAAAATATCGTTTAGCATGATGTTCCATAATAACGGTGACAGTGGACTACCCTGAGGACATCCCTTAGTAAGGTTTTTGGAGACCGTTTTGCCACCGTATGACAGACAAACTGTCCTTTTATTATTCAAATAGGATTGGATGATTTGAATCAGAGAGCTGGGAACGTTGTCTAAATCCATTCTTTTTATTATAGCTGGCCACCATGCATTATCAAAAGCCCCTGATAAGTCCACTGCGATCAACGCCGTCAGTTCTCTTTGCTTGTGTTCCAGAATAGTTTCAGTCAGCTCTTTCATAGCAGTAATTGTTGACTTATGCCTGGAGAAGCCATGTTGTCTATGACTCATCAAATTGCTTTCGTCATAAAAGGTAGTAAGTTTATTTTTAATTATATTTTCGAAAATCTTTGAAATGTTTGATAGCAAGGAAATTGGTCTGTAGCTTTTACTAACATCATAACTAGTTTTATCTACTTTAGGAATGATTTTCACAAAAGAGTTTTTCCAATAATCTGGGAAATATCCCAAACTTATACATTTTTCGAATATTTGATGGAGGATTATGGAAATCCTAGGGTAGGCGTATTTTATCATATTATTGCTAATATTATCTGATCCAGGTGCTTTCTTATTTTTCAATAATACAATAATTGATTCAATATCTTTTAGGCTTATGATCACTTTGTTTCTATTATTGTAAATTGGCGAGTAATATCTAGTTGCTTTGTGAAGTTCCTCCTCGGAAGAAATATCATCGTCCGGGAAAAGATCGTTCAATAAACTTTCCATTTTTGAAGTCCTAGCAAAATCCGGTGCGTTGTCTATCAATGGAATCCCTGTTGTGTTAAATGATGCTTTTAAAGTTTTGAAAGTTTTATAAGTGTTCCCAAAAGGATTAGTTGATTCGTTTTCTTCGAGAAAGAATCTCCAGCTTTTAAATTTTGCCCTGTTAATGGCTTTATTATATTTGTTACGAGCAGCTTTAACAAATTTTTCATTAATTATTTTGCCTCGCGCGCGCGCGCGATAGAATAAATTTCTTATATATTTAAAATCATTTTTCATTTTTTCAAGTTTATTCGTAGAAGCTTGTAACTTCTGTGAAGATGATGGCAGCTTGTCGCTTTGAACATTGTCTCGACGATGTCAGGTCGAAGGTGTGGAATTTGTCACAGGGTTTGGGTACATCGCTGCTCGGTTTCCATGTCTTGCGGGAAGTTCGGGGTGGTCAGACAGCTTGCTCCTGGCGTTGGCGATCCGTTAGCAGGTCTGCGGAGGTCCCTTGGGGCGGCGTTTCTTCCGTAAACATCTTGGGGGAGAGATTGCTTGGACGTTTCGTTGGAATGGTCGGTTTGTTCCTCCATCTTTGCTCTTTCTCGCTTCCTATCTGAACAGTCTTCTTACCTCTTCGATGGGTCTTCCTTCGTTTTGGTCATCCTGTCGGCTCACTGAAATAAGTTGAAGTTCTGGTAGCTCTTGTAGAGAATCCTGTCGACTAACTGTAATAAGAGTGATCCTGTCGACTCACTGTAATAAGTTGAGTTACTGTTGACTCTTGTAATAAATCCTGTCGATTAACTTTGTGATGACGAAGTGTTGACTCTCGCTATACTGTGTTAACCGAGAGGAACAGTCAGGATGTAGAGTTTTCCAGTACCTCTCTGCATCTTGTAAGACCTTTAAAAGTTCTCACAAAATACAGGCAGTCGTGGTCGAGGCAGATTGGAAAGCTTGGGAATGTCCACACAAAAAAACGAAGACACAATTGCACTAAGAAAGTTCCGTTAACAGATAAAAGTTGGGCTAGGAGCGAAAGATGGAGATAGAAGTTTCTTACTCGTCTACATGATGGATGAGATCGACATGAGGTACGACCGGCGCGGGCTTGCACTGAGGGTGAACTCTCTGTCAAGTGACTGTATTTATAGGTTAAAGACGGGGGGGGCCTTATGTGACAGGGGGCCGTTTCTGAGAAAGGGGGCTTTGCATGTCACCAGGTGTGAGAGGGGGCTCTGCATTCCACCACATGTGAACAGTGTGGGTGATCTGGTCCATTTTTAGACCTTGTTGTAGGCATTCTAAATCTATCTCGATTTTGACGTTATGACTTCTATCTCTTGCTTAGCTCAAGTTTTAATCTATTACAGATTTTATTTATTTATCCTCAGTTTGTACAAATTACATCACATATGATGATGTAAAGACACATGTCAATAATACGTATAATCATTTACAGATGTGTTTCTATTATACAACATTAAATCTTATTATAAGTTATATACACAATATGTGGTTGTTGGTTTAAATTACCATATATATGTATATAAAAGCAGTGAAAGATTAAATAAAGTAAGTCAGTCAGCGAAAACGAGTGAGGCGTCCTTCCTCTATTCAAACAGCTTGCTACATCGCAGCTTCCGAAGGGACAAGATTGTCAGTAGTCAACCCGCCGGTCTGGTCTCGTAAAGTACAGTCATCAACAAGCTCTGCTACATATCGTCATCACCTGAGACTAGACTAGAGGCTAAGGGAGCTAAAGGAAGACCTGGCTAACATTGTCAGGAACCAAGCTCCAACACATACGTTTTTCAAATCGAATATATTGAAACCTAATGCATATTTATTTATAAAAAATAGGCATATCCTGACCGCTCACATGAACTTTTTAAATGGTAGAGCGCCATCTAGTAGAACAAATTCTGCACCAGTCTGACGAGGGCCAACAGCCCAAAACGTGTTCGTTTTTGCTTTTCTTGATTTATCAAGAAAATGAGTTAGCCAAATATTATGGAACAAGCATTTATAAACGTTTATTTGATTTTTGTTTCACTAGATGGCGCTTTGCCATCTAAAAAGATCATGCAAGCGGTCAGGATATGCCTTTTTTATTTTAATAACAACACCTGACTTTTTCAAATATTTATTTATTTATAAACAATACTCTATCGCAGATAAATCTCAAATAATCACATTCACCAGCTTCCATTCTAAGCTAGGGAAACAGTTGTTTACCTAAGGAATGATACATTTTATTTTTATTTTTTCATTGAAATAAAGTATATGTGAGTATATAATTTTTTATTAAATAAAATTATTCTAATAGCATTTCACACTTCACACAGCGGGTGCTGTGATAATGTTTTAAACGTACAGATATATGCAAGTCATATATAAAAGCATTTGAAACATTGCCTTGATGAGTCAGATTAACAAATTTTCAAAAGGTGTTCATGTAACTAATGTGCATAAATATTTAAATGCGATTTTTTTGTGGAAGATCCGGTCCTTTTGCGGGGGTTCCCAGCATTCCACCGTCCTGGAGAATTCCAAGCTGGTAAGTCCATGTTTTGGACCTTTGGGAGCTGGTCAACAAACGACATGAGGCTATCACGGACATGTTACTACAGTGTTGGGATAATTAACGACCACATGCTTTGCCAGAAGAACTCCTGTCTGGTGCGTATCGAAGATCTTTTTTTTTTTCTTGTTACCTTTTAGAAGACTGCCCTCTATCTGCGATAAGCGGGACCTCTCCCTTCACAAATGCGTTTTATAGAACGATGAATAAGTCCAAACCCCTGTACTGATTCAAACAGTATACAGGTTAGCATTATGCATTAGCGCGCCATCGGTTATGAGAAATCTTTAATATTTTGACGCGTATGTTCCTTTTTGAAATAAAATAATTTTCCACTGTTTTTACTGTAATGATAAATTAATGGGTGGACCTGCCTCATTAGTGGTGAAACACCTTATTGATATATCATTGTATTAAGGGCAGTAGAAATTTTTTTTCAAGCGCATACGCGTCAAAAATGTTTAAATATTTCATTACAGTATACAAGTTGTTGGCCTTTGTGAATTTGACCAAACTGATGTTGTGGCTTGTTCACAGATCTGAATCTACGTGATTTGTGCAGAGAATATTATTCAATCTTATGCTATATGTATATAAACATTATAGTAATAAGGAAAACAATAACTTTGTCGTTGGCTCGAGGTTAAACAATATATATTAACAGAGTAATAGAATTTTATGAAACCGCCGAGAGGGTTCTTCACTGATTAGCCAAGCTCTCTGTTTTAGCATCGTTATAGTAAGTTACATATTTTTGTGTGTGTCTAAAAGTAAAACATTTCCATTCTAAAGGGTGTGTAACCAATATGTAGCCCAAAATCACCACCGACCAATTATATAGTGTGTTAAATCAGTCCACAATAAGTGTTTTTTTTTTTTTTACAGATACTGGAAGTATATCAGATCTTGACATCACCTTTGATATAATTTATTTTTGCTGATTAATATATATCTTCAATACAACGATGATCTCCATTTTTTGATAAGAAAGAAGAAATACAAGTCGGCCTGAAGAAGGGCTTCTTTTATAGCTCTTATAAGCTTTTCTTCCTCACCTGTGTTTTTTCTTCAATAGCTAATAGGGATATTATCGATGTCTTAATTCTATGGATCTCTTTCAAGTGATATTGAATGGTAGAAGTGGCTTAAAATCCCTCTAGCTCTCCAAGTGGAGATGCCAACCTTGATTCATTCGCATATATGAACGTCTGAATTATATTCCCCCATCGTTAAGATTGAAAGATCTAGTATGCAATCCTTTCTCCGCCCCAAACTCATACAAAGAACACAATATTAATTGCTCAAGTCTAGAACTCAAGGATGCTTCTCCAACAATAGATATCTAAGTAAAAGTGTCAAAGTTCTTCTATATATATTATTTAATAAAGTAAATATGGCTATAAATATTAAGACTTTTGTTGACTTCTCGAAAATTGTATGAATCTATATTTTAAAAAAAATTGCAACACAGTTAAATTTTATAGGCCCAAAGATACTGTAAAACAAATCGAATAGGTGTGAAAGTAAGGGGAAAAGTTCTTATGTCTAGATATATTAGGATTAGGGGCTTTCGAGATTTTGTTTTCCACAGGGATGTGTTAGAATATGTATAAATCTTAATATCTAGTTGTAATAGAGAGACGCATTAGAACCTTTTCTTTTATTTTGAATATATGCTCATAAGAATCATTTCTAATATTCCTTATAAGATTTAACATTGTATGAACAAGAAATTCATAAAAAATGCGAACAATGCGTAAATGTCTTTCGAGGTTGATCTTGGTGTTATTTTGCTAGTTTAAGTATTATTGAAGGGAAATAAAACACATGACACACCACCAATATTACATATAGTTTCGATACCATCTACTCCACCTATATACAAATAATGTTATTTGGGGATATGAGAACTGGGAGATTTGGATTGTTGTTGTGTGTACCCAGGACTCTCGTATCAACACCAGGTCCAATTCCATCCAAAGTAAGTACAACAATATACTACTTCATGATGAAATTGTGAATAATGTTTTAAAATTACAAAATATTTCCTACAATGAGTTTCTTTTTATTAAGAAACGCTAGCTTTCAATCGATAATCGCTCTTCAACGGGCTTAATAAAATATCGACTTTATCCTGCCAGAAATATTTACAAAAACAAATGCGCGCAGCGTGGATATTTATAACTGATTTTTTTTAAATTGGTTTGTAATTTAACTATTTTATGGAATATATCTATTTACATTTTTAGGGCATCCAGAACCTATAAAATTGATCTATTGATTTCTTCTGAGATATATCTGTATTGTGATGGTAAATATATATTCCTGTTATTTTATGCTGTTATATTAATTGGTAATGAGAAATCTAAGAGTAGCCGTTGATATTTGTTCTTAATGTTTTTGTAGTGGCGTTTCGTTTCTGTTATTTTAAATTGGTGACCGGTCTGTGCAATATGTTGATAGATCATTGAACGTTGGTCTTTTGTTCTGATATTTCTGTTGTGTTCGTTGAGTCTAATTTGTATTGCTCTTCCTGTCTCACCTATGTAGGTAGCATTGCAGTCTTGCCATAAATTGAGTAAATTGCATTGATTTGAAGTTCAGGTTCCAGTTGTTTTTCAGATTGAGTTATGGGATTTCTGAGAAGTTGGCCTATGGATTGATGGTTACTAAAATATGTTTGAATTCCTTGTCTGCGAAGAATATGTGCTATTTTTATTACATTTTGAATAAGGGAGAATGCATTTGTTTCTATATACTTTAGCTGCTCTATGTGGCGAGACGTTAAAACTCTGTATATTGATAAATCGTGAACCTCTTAGGCTAAGGTTCTTAAGGATATTGCCTTTTTACAGCTTCTTAAAAACAGGCAAGGAACAATGGGTTTGAATTCTTTTAGTAAGCGTTTTGACAACTGTTATTTTATGTCCTATTGGATTGTATGATCTAAAGTGTAAATATGAAGGTTTCAAATTTTGTTTATAATATACTGAAGTATGGTATCTTTCAGGAGTTCTAATTACAAAAATATCCTGTTATGGTAGTACTTGATTGCTTTCAGTTTCCATAGTAAATTTAAGGTGGCTATAATACTTATGCAAGGTTTCCAAGATCAAAAGCTCATCCTCGTGGTGATATTCACAAAATATGTCATCAACATATCTCCACCACATTTTTATTCTCAGAATTTTCTGATCATTGATCCATTTATCCAGTCTGCTCATGACCACTTCAGCTGCTACAAGGGATAGTGGACTGCCCATGGGAGACCCACATATTTGCTGATAAATGAAATATTCCATAAAATTTCTAAATTACAAACCAATTTAAAAATTATCAGTTATAAATATCCACGCTGCGCCCGTTTGTTTTTGTAAATATTTCTGGTAGGATAAAGTCTATATAAAAAGAAACTCGTTGTGAGAAAATAGTTTGTAATTTTAAAAATATACTACTTATTTCATAGTGGGACTTCTAATAACCCCTAAAGTGAAATTCCTAACTTGTCTGAAGTCTTCACACTTAACTTAAAATATTTTTTAAAACCTTCGCAAATGGCCGAGTCTGTCTGATTACTGCGATGAGGAAAATGAAATGACGGTGCGCCTGCGTCGCTATTAGCAGATTGCACTTAGCAATAGGAGATAACCAGTGGAAAACATGGGCACCATATATGTGCAGGCATATAGTGTAAGGGGGTTTTGAAAACTGAAAATTAGATAAATCTTATATAGAAAAAATCCCATATTTCTACAGGCTTATTCGTCTATCTTATAAACTGTATTATTTTACTAAACATATTTAGATTTTACCACGGGCTATCTTTACGTGACTATACACAGAGCGATATTTAAAAAAATAAAATATTATAAATTCTAAATAATTTGCTCTCTCTATATTCAGAAAATTGACTCTATAGGTTTAATATTTCGAAAACATGGATTCTGTTTTCTAATATGACGTTAGATTGTCTATATGTATAGCCGCAAATATTCGGAAACTAAGGCATAAATAAGTATTGAACCGAACTATGAACCGTTAGTAGCTTTCTAATGAGTGAACCTCAGAAGCAAAAAAAAAAATACTTGCACAACATTTGTATTTTTCCTCTCACCACCAAATTTTTCAATGAAATATTCCCTGTTCGTTCATTTTGCTAGAGATTATGTAAGATTTTCATATACATATATACTTGTATAATTGTTAAAATTTCAAAGAATAAATTGATAACAAGGCGTTTTTTCTCGTATTAAAGCAAATGATTGTTGATCCTTTAGTACATTATTTTTATATAGAGTTTAACTGTGTCTTTTCAAGGCAGCGAGAACAATAAATAATGATAAAAACAAAGAGTGATTTTAAAACTTGTATTATCTTTCTTCGATGTTCAACTGATAGGTTAAAAAAAACTTTCAGTCATTGATCTAAAGGTTATTTTAAACTAAACATACCGCGCCATTAGTTAATTAGAGAAAATACAGGGTGATCCAAAAGTCCCGCACAACTTTAAAAATTAATAACTCCGCGAATATTTGCGCTAGAGCAATGCGGTAAACACCATTGTGTTCAGGATGCAATGGGATTTTTTAAGGCAAATAATGAAAATTTCGAAATTGATTTTAGTTACAACTTTATTCGCTAGATGGCGCTCTACCAGAATCAGCGATTAAGCGGCCAAAATGTTTGATAAATTGAAAAATATAACAGAACGACACGTATTTTTCCTTTTTGAAAACCAGGAAAGAAACCTAATAATATCAAATGATAAATTAATAAAGCACTATTTCGCCAAAAGTTAGAAGAAATGGTTAACGATTTTTAAATACAATCTGAGATATGTAAAATAGGTATATGCAAATTAAAACATGTAGCAAAAAAAAAAACTGATATTTTAGATGCGGTTTGCTGGAATCCTCTCAGCTATTCAAATTTCGAAAATAATAATTTTCTTTTTTTTTTTAATTCAACTCTCTCTCAGAATCGATTATACACCTATCCCCCGATTTACACGGTAGATACGTTCCTGAGAAAAACGTGTAAATCGGGGGATAGGTGTACACAGAAATGAAAATAAAATGCATTGACAGGTTAATATATGTAGTCAGCACATAAGCTCGGGATTTCTCGTGAGATGTGTACACAGCGCATGTGTTCAATCACAGTAGCATTTAGTATAGTGCGACATAAACAAAAAAAAACTTATTTGGAAAACCGTGTAAAAGCGAAAACGTGTAAAACTAGTACCGTTGAAATCGGGGGATAGGTTTATTTATTTTAATTCATTTGAAAAATATTTATCTATCTCTGATGATTTATTTTACTCTGGAATGCCGTTGTTGTTTTTGTCGTGCCCAATAAAGAGCTTCAGATGTCTCCATGCATCTCTATCACAGCAGCAGCAGCATTGTCCACTATCTTGGGTGTGTAAAGCAGCTGCTCTGGGTCTATGTCAATTCTCTGCAAGGCTGCGGGAATGAGAATATGTGGGAAGGTGTGAGTTCCACACCAGGACAGTTGTCACATGTTCTATAGGTTATTGTGCCATCTGGATGTATTGTCATTCCTTTATAATGTTTTGTTCTAAATCTTGTTATAGTTTTGTCATTTTTCTCTCGGAGTTTATTTCACATTTTGGCCTTTTCTTATTTTTTGTTTAATTATCTTGTATTTTGCAAAAGCATTAGCGTTAAATAATGACATTTGTTCTTTCCTTTGGCTCAACTTTCTTGCTTCCTTTGCAAATTCAACTGCCATTTCATTACCCCCGATCCAAACACTGGCAGGAATCCATTGTAAAATGCAATTATTCTCCAATGATATCAGTTGAGTAAGTAACGAATGTATTTTCTGTGTGATTATAGTATTGCCCTTCTTAATTGCTTCAAGATCGGATATGAAGTCGTTGTACGGTATATTATAATTCCTTCTGCTTGATGCAGGGATGGTTGGTTAAGGCATACATCAAGAGCTTTCCAGATAGCTGTAAGTTCACAAGTGAAGTTTGACGAAATCTTTCTTGCTCCTTCTTTGATTTTGATGTATGTTCCATCTTACAGTATTATGTTAATTCCAGCCCCTCCATTACTTATGGTAAGGTCTGATGATCCATCCGTATATGCTGTTAAATAATTTATCTGATCGCATAAACCAATTGTGTCAAGTCCTTTCTTTTAAGTATGTTTTTGTTCTCTTTTTTTTTTAGTGCAAGGTTCATTCAGGTTAAGATTTATGATTACGTTTGATGGCAATAGGGTAGGAAATATTGGTTATTCTCGAATTTGAAATTCATTATGTTTCATATTTATGTTCTAATATTGTTGTCGTACTGAAGTGTTGAATATCTTTTGAGCCTTTCTTTTTGTGTCCAGTTTAAATAGGTTCTATGGGATATGTGTTCGGTTTCTTTAGTTTTTAAGCTATTGGTGAATTTTATTGTTTTTAATTGTCTTCTGCTTTCAAGTAGGTCTAGACCACATTCTCTCTGAATTTTCTGATTGTTGGTATTTGAAACAGAACCAGTGATTAATTTGGCCGCTTTTGCTTGAACACTGTCTAGTCTTCTTTTTAGTGATGAACTTGAGGGAGCCCAAACAGGTGTTGCATATTCCATTATTGGCCTTATTAAGGTGATATATGTTGTTCTGATAAATTTGCGTTTTGCTCCCCAATTTGTTCCACATAGCCTTCTCAGAATGTTTAGGTTTCTGGTAGCTAGATTTGAGGTGCTAATTATGTGTTCTGTAAATAGCAATTCCTCATCAAGTATCACACCTAGGTAATTTGGAGATCTAATTTTATCAATTATATGGTTGTTTATGCTTATTTTGGAGTTAAATCCATGCCTTTTTTTTCTGTCGGTGAAGGAGACCTATAGGTTTGTGTTTTTTGGGTTTATTGTCATTTTGAGTTTCATTGCCCACTTCTCCAGTCCTCTCATTGATGTGTTCAGTATTTTTCTTATATTTCTATACTGCTACTTGTGTGCCATATGGCTATATAATCTGCATAACAGGCAACTTTTTTGTCTTCAGTGAGGATGGATGTTGTTAAGGTTGTGTCGTAATTAGACGTACAAAATTTCAAACTTGACCATGCCTCTTTTTTCAGCTCTTACTCATTTCGTTTGGCCAACAAAAATGTCCAAATTATATACACATATATTCTTACATAATGAGAATTTAAAGAATACAAATAATCTTCATCTATTTACCGACACAACACATCTCCCCCCTTAATAATACTCAAGTCGGTCTGGGGGTTTCCTGGATCTCTGAGGTCTAGGACTGCGGACGGGCACTTGCACAGCGGCAGGCTCCGGTTTAGGAGTGCAAGAGGGCACGTGCACAGCAACAGGCCCTGGTCTAGGAGTGCAAAAGGGTACGTGCACAGAAATAGTGTCCTCCTTGTTTCCTGATGTAACCTCTGGAACCTCCTTTTCACTTTATTTCTGACTTCTACCTACAGGCTTCTCTCCTGATGTTCGAAGAAGTATCAAATTTCTTGTCTCCACTTGTTTCTTTCTCACAGGTCGCAATTGATTGATATGCCTCTTATACACGACGCCCTCGCAACTTATAAGGTAGTGACGGTAGCTCAATAATTTCAAAATGGAACCTTTTTCCCGTTTAGGTCCAGTTGCATAGTTGCGGAAATAAACCTCGCAACCTGTAGTAAACTGCTCCTGCCTTCTTACGGCCTCATGAAATACCTCTCGCGGATTTCCCATCTTGGTATTAAATTCGAGAATTTTGATCTTAAACTTCTCTTCATTAGCAGTTCCGCGGAAGAATTCCTTTATTACAGTTTGAGGGGAATGCTCTATTAGCAAATAGGAATCTTTGTAGATTCGTCTCTAAATCATCCTTCCCATTATTCTTTCTCAAAAGGTTTTTAAACTCTCTTACATATCTCTCATCTAAATCATTTGTACTAGGATTATACGGACTGGTCTTAGTGTGCCATATACCATTCATTTTGGTAAATTGCTCGAATTCACCGGAGACAAACTGTCTTCCATTATCTGTAACAAAAAATTAGGGCAATACAAATCTGGCAAAAATTTCTCTAAGATGATTTATAATCGTTTTGCTGGTAATATCTTTGATGATGAAATTTTCTATCCACTTTGAGTATGCATCCACGAGAACCAAAAACATTTTTCCCATGAACGAACCCGCTAGATCAAGATGAAGTCGATGCCACGGTTTTTCGGGCCAAGTCCATTCCGAGAAGGTAGCCGGGGGAATGCTTGCCTATTCTTGGCATACTCTACATTCTCTAGTTAACTCCTCGTTGTTACTGCCTATGCCTGGCCACCAGAAAATACCCTCTGGCAATCATCTTCATTTTAACAATCCCCATGTGCATTTCATGCAAGTCATTTAAAATTAAAGATCTTAATTTTTGGGGAATTACTACTCTTTCACGTCATTGAAGACAACCAAACTCCAAACTTAATTCCTCATTGATCTTATAATGAGGAGCTAGTGGGTTTTCTCTCGGTACACACCCTTGTGATTTTCCAGTTGCCTTCTCTAACACCCTTAATACTATAGACAGTATTTTATCTAGGGGCGTCTCATATGCCACCTCCATAAAAGAGAACGGTACCTCATTCAAATTCCTAAGAAGAAGTACCTGGTCTTCATCAAGAGACTCCCTGACACTCGATTCTAAAGGAAGACGTGACAATGCGTCAACATTGGCATTATCACTAGTTTTTCGAAATTCCACAGTATAATTACATGCAGCTAATTTAAGGACCATCTTTTAATTCTGGATGATGCACATATGGGATTGGGTTTATGAGGTGAACATATATGAATTAAGGGTCGGTTTCTGTGACCAATACAAATTTTCGTCCCAGTAAGTATTGTCTGAATTTCTCAACGCTAAAAGTTATGCTCAACGCTTTCTTTTCTAGTTGAGAGAAACGTTTTTCCGCTTCAGTTAATGTTCTAAAATCAAAAGCTATAGGGAATTATTCCTTTCTATCATTTCTATGACTCAGAATTACGCCTAGTCCATAGTCCATTAATAATTATTTACATTTTTAAAATAACATTCGATATTCTTTCGTCCAATTCCATCTACAATTTTTATTCAAAAGTTGATAGAATAGCGCTAAAATGTTTGCTATATTCTTTATGAATCTATAATAATAAATTAAGAGTCCTATGAAAGATCTTAATTGCGAAACATTCTTCAGGTTCAAGCGCCTCTATCACTGCTTTAATTTTATTTTCTAAGGGATGCAGTCCATATTTATCCATTTTAAACCCTAAATATTCCGCCGATTTCTTTTTAAATTTACATTTATATCTGTTTAACTTTAAACCTTTTTCTAGCAATCACCTAAACACTAGATCCAACTCTTGTTCATGATCTTCAAAGTATTTTCCTGCAACCAAAATATCATCTATGTAGCAGGCCACACCTGGTAAATCAGCAAATAGAGCTTCCATAATCCTCTGAAATTTATTTGGTGTTACCGCTACGTCATATGGTAGTCTTTTATAAGAAAACAATCTCTTTGTTGTGTTTATATCAACAACAGCTTTGGCTTCTTCCGCTAATATTAGTTGTAAGTAAGCCTGTGATAGGTCTAGAGTCGAAGGTACGGTGCTTGTAGGTATATTCCTATCTAATTCTATTGCTTTATTAGCTGTACATCTAAAGTCACCACATATCCTTACACTACCATCCATTTTTAATACCGGTACTATTGGAGCGGCCCAATATGCATGAACTATAAGTTACAAAATGCAAGAATCCACTAAACGATCAATTTCATTCTCTACTTTGTTTTTTAGAGAGAAAGGTAAACTTCTGGCCTTACAAAACACAGGAGTCACATCCTTTTTCAAATTAAAATTTATTTTAACATCCTTTAGACAACCCAAATCTTTGTTAAACAAATCTGCATATCTATCAATCAAACTATTTCTATTAGATTCATTTTTTAAATTTTTAATGCTAAACAATCTAGAATAATCAAGTTTTAACTGTTTAAGCCATTCTCTTTCTAACAAAATCACCTGGATTTTTCATTTACAACTATTAATCGTAAATAGTGGTTGACTTCTTTTACAAAAACGTTTCTTTGCCCTATAATCACTATTGATTTACCACAAAAGGATTTCAATCTTAAATTTGTTGGAAATAATTTTTTACCTTGCCAATAAATCTTATAAATATATTTAGGTATTAACGTAACTGGACTTCCTGTATCTATTGTAAAGCACAAAGATTAATCATCTACTGTTAAATTTATTGTGGCATCAGTTTCGCCCTGTACAGAATATATAGAATCCTCTCGTACAAATTTACATCCCCACATTTTTTTACTAGCTTTACAGACCCTACTTAAATAACCCAGTTTTTTACATTTTAAAACAAGTCATTGTTCTATGAGGGCAAACAGAGGCCACGTGTGAATGTCTTTCACCACATCTATAACACATTATTTCTCCCCTTTGCCTGAAAGGCCTATGCTGCACCATACTATTATTGCACTCACCCTTTTTATCTTTTCCATTCACAGGGGATATCTTGGCCACTAATTTATCTTGTAATTCTCTTGTATTTATCTCCGCCAATTCGAACGAGATCGCCCCTGCAAAACTTTATCCAGGGTGACATCGTCGTTTGCTTGTAGTAGCTTCTTTTGCAGGCTTTCCAACTTGATTCCAGCCACAAAACGGTCTCGCATCATGGTTCCCAGAATATCGCCGAAATTACAAATTATTGCTAAATGTTTCAATTCTCTAAGATACTCCTAAATTGTTTCTCCTTTCTGTTGAATTTTCTTTAAAAATCTGCATCGCTGTGGTATCACTTTCTTTTTTGGATCCAAATGCAGATTAATTCTTTGAATGATAGTATCATGGGGTTGATCTTTCATTAGACCAGGAAGAAAATGTCGTTTCCTTGCTTCAGAGTTTCAGAATCTGGTAGCGAGGTAAAAATCAGCACTTTAATCTCCTCCTTCAGATGCCAAAAAGAAAGCCACAATTTTTTTACAAAAAGATCGAAGTGTCCTCCACTGGGCTATAGCATCTAAAAGGTACTATTAAGTTTGAACTTGTCATTCTGATCTTTTCTACTCCTTTGTTTTCTTGCTCCAGATAGTTTAAAATATGTAGTTGTTATACTTGCATAGACGCCGTTTTCCTAAGCTTTTTACTGGCTCTGTAGATCCCGCATCCTCGTCGCCACTTTTGTTGTGTCGTAATTAGACGTACAAGAGCTCAAACTTGACCATTGCCAACAACAAATGTCCAATTTATATATACATATATTTTTACATAATGAGGCTTTAAATTATACAAATAATATTCATCTATTTACATAAACAACAGTTAATATATAGCGAGAAGAGTAGAGGACTGGGCACAGATCCCTGAGGTACACCAGCCCATGTTCTTCGGTCCTTGAAAAATGTTCCATTGACCCGAACCTTTATCCTTCTTCCCCTTAAGAAGTCTGCAATCCAGATTAAGGTTTTCCCTCTTTCTCCGATGTTGTGCAGACTTTCAAATAATTTCTACTTCGATCAAAAGCTGAGGTCATATCCAGGAATACGGCCGTTGTCTTCTTTGGCGTTTTTTCCTAGAAATCTATTATTGATTGACAGAATTAGAACAGTTTATGTGTTGTACAGTGTCTGGATCTTTAGGCAGTTTGGTAGAAGTTTATTTTATCATTGTTAGTGAGCCAGACTATGAGCCTAGAGTGGATAATTCATTCTATTATTTCACAAAGAATGCTGGTAAGAGCAATTGGCCGATAGTTCTTGCATTCCTTGGCATCTTTGTTTGGTTGCAGTATTGGCACTATAATTGATATCTTCCAATTCTTTGGTAGATTACCAGTTTGCCATCATGTGTTCAGTATTCGTAGGAGTTGATTTTTAGCTTCGTCTCCAAAGTGTTTAATCATTTGACCAAAGATTAGAGCATTTCCATGTGACATCTTGGATTTAACTTTTCTATTGATGAGTTTAGCTCATTCAGTGTGAAGTCTCTCGAGTAAATATCTTGTTGATGGTAATTTTTTGCTTGATTAAATAACCTGTTCACATTATTTTTTGGAGTCCTGCCTTCATTCGTATAGCTGAGTCTGGAAGTGCTTGAAATATATTCAGCAATTATGTCAGCCATCTGTCTGTTCGTTCTCGCTATTGATATCAGTTAGAGTATTGGAGGATTAGTGTTGGTTTTGATTGTTTTATAACACTAATTATATTCCAGTGATGGCTTTCCTTTTTTGGATCAATTTTATCGCAGAATTCTGCCCATTTTTCTCTCTTGTTTGAATATCCAATTTTATGTTCTATTTTGTGACTAATATCAATGAGTTTTCCTTTATGATTTCTTCTGTTTTATTTGTTTTAAGAAGTTCATTGATATTGTCTCTCTCTGCAATCATTGCCTCGATATTGTGGTCCTTCCAGCAAAGTATTCACAGGTCTTTACGTCTACCTCTAGGTATCGATACTTTTGCAGCTTTGGATATGTTCGAAGAGAATTTTTCCAATTTTTGTAAGTATTCACAGGTCTTTACGTCTACCTCTAGGTATCGATACTTTTGCAGCTTTGGATATGTTCGAAGAGAATTTTTCCAAATTTTTGTCAATCGTTCTGTGATTTAATTCTTCGTTGCACAGTCCTTCAAGCTTTTCTAGGAATTTTTTCCAGTGTTCTTTTATTCTGCTGGAAATTCTCAATTTTGAATTTTAGGGTTGTAATATTGGTCTGTGGTCACTGATTGCACTTTTCAGAATTTTCCATTGTGTTGTGGGTGCGATGTTGTAATTTATCGCTGTGATGTCTATTGCGGATTCGGTGCCTGTGGACTTGGATAAATAGGTGTTCTTTTCGTTATTTAACGGTGTAAGGTCGAGGTCGGTTAGCATGTCCTCAACCTGCTGACCTTTTTTATCCTGGACAGGTGATCCCCAAGTTGGTCTTTCGGCGTTAAAATCACCAAGTATGATTGCGATATCCGAAGACGTTTCACTTAATGTCTCTATCAGGCCTGTATTGATGCTAGTATTATCGAAGTGATAAACATTTATGATTGGAATTGCTTTATCTGTAAGATAGATTACTATTGCCTGAGCTTTTGTCGTGCTTTCTCTAGGCTTACTCTGATTATAGGCGATTTCCTTAAATTTGATTTCTAGAGTTTTATTCAAAACGGCAAGTCCTCCTCCGAATTTTCCCGGTCTGTCCTTTCGTAGTGTTGTATAACCTTTGATATTGAATCTCAGATTCTGATTCAATTTTGTCTCCTGAGTACAAGTAATATGTACATTGTTGTCTCAGAGAAGACAAGTCAGCTCTTTATTTTCCTCTGGGTACCATTTATATTGAGTTGTAGTAGATTGAATTGTGTCCTCGTAGTAGATTTCTCATCATGAGCTCGAGCTGCAGCTCCTGACGCGGCGGTTACCTCGGACGCGGTAGCATTACTGGAGATATCAGTTTTGCTCTTTATTTGAAAATGGGTGCCTTTGCAACGTTAGTCATCTTGGAAAAGAACCAGAATTTGGTCAAATATTCCAAGGGTCCAGGGGGGACCGCAAGGAGGTGTGGTCGGACTTCTCCCCTTCCCCCTGGAATGCCGTCACTACAGGATAACGCACTCTTGGTGAATATTTTAAATTGTGATCCAGAATCTGCCACTGAAGCTTTACGAGCGTTTCGTTCCTTTAAAGATTTTCGAAGCGGTAAAGGACCAATGAGTTGCTACTCTCTAAAGCGATTGATTAAAGGTTTTGAGGAAACTGGATCTCTGGAAGCAAAACCTCGGAGTGGAAGACCATCGACATGCAAGTCAGTGGCTGTTACGGTTTTGCAGAATGCTGAAGCTATTAAAACGTTATCCACGTATGGAGAAGTAATGGCTAGACAAGTTTCTCGACAAACGGGGATTTCGTATGGAACAGTTTGGAGAGAATACACATTTAGAAATTTTCTATAGAAATACCCTAACAAAATTTAAAGTTTTCACGAGTTGAAAGTCAGCGAATTTGAGAAGCGTCAAGAATTCGCTGCATGGGTTTTCCAGCAAATTGATATTGATGAAAACTGGCTGTCAAATGTTCAAAGAACATATGATGCTCACTTTTATCTAAAGGGAGAATTTAACATTCAAAACTGCCTCATTTTGGCAAAAGAAAACCCTGGGATTTTTACAGAAATACCACTTCATCAGCCCTTAGTTACAGTTTTGTGTGGGTTCACTTATTCTTTTATTATTGGGCCATTTTTCTTTGAAAAAATGAGTGGAAGAACTTTTAAAACCGTTTTTGTAACTGGTGAACGTTATGTTCAACTTTTAAGAGAAAAGGTTATTCCCATATTGCAGGACAGACAAGCACTAAGTGAAATAACATTCATGCAAGATGGAGGACCTCCTCATATCTCCCGCGGTGCCAAACAATTGCTGAAGGATACGTTCGGTGAAATTCGTTGATAAGTCGCCACTTTATATACCAGTGGCCTCCAATATCACCAGACTTGACGCCTTACAATTTCGGTTATGGGGGTATATTAAGTCGCGTTTTTATCGATGCCGGCCTACCACATTGGCCATGTTGAAGGCCTCTATCAGATCGCACATTTTATAAATTTCAACTATTTAATTGTGACCATTCTGTCATCTATCGTCTGCAGGCGGTGTTTGAGAATGAAGGGCGCCACATTGAGCAAGGATTGTGACCTAATACAAGAGAGAAGGCAGTTACCTCATGTGTTATATTTTGCAGCTCTTTGTTTTGGGTTATGGGAATAATAAATGCTGTCCTCACATCTTGACTCTTTTTTTTTCTGTGAACAGTAATTTTTTTGTTTGTCATTTGCCCACGTCCTATGTCGTGCAGACCAAAGTGTTATAACTTCTCGAATAACACTGGTATACACAATTTTACCCCTTATGTTTAGTTTATCGCTTTTCGCTCATTAGAAGAAATAGCATAAGGAATATTCTCTGTATCCCCCCCCCCCCCCCCCCAACTTTAGAAATTTTGCGCAAAAAATAATACAAAATGATTTTACTACCACGTTTTTCAACGCAAAAGGTCGATTTAAAAATGTTTTTTTTTTTTTTATGGGATCCATTTTCAAAATTATGTACAGTATAATAAACAATGATAACATTTGACAAACCCATAGGATATTTGGAATAAAGTACGACAAATATATTTTGTCACTTCCCTCTATATTTCATTTGTTGGATCATGACAAATATCCAGTTAAATAGTCAAGTGTCGCCAATTACTCAAGAAACTATACATTCCTTATAGCACGAAATCCTATTAGTAGTGCCATCATAATTTTTGGTACTATATTAACATTTCAAAAATCGTGGATTGTTATCAGTAGTTATTTTCAAACATTCAACCTATTTCACAAAACTCCATCTAAAATATAAATAATTTTTGCTACATGTTTTAATTTGCATATACCTATTTTACATATCTCAGATTGTATTTAAAAATCGTTAACCATTTCTTCTAACTTTTGGCGAAGTGGTGTTTTATCAATTTATCATTTGATATTATTAGGGTTCTTTCCTGGTATTCAAAAAGGAAAAATACGTGTCGTTCAGTTATATTTTTTCAATTTATCAAACAATTCGGCCGCTGAATCTCTGATTCTGGTAGAGCGCCATCTAGCAAATAAAGTTGTAACTAAAATCAATTTCGAATTTTTCATTATTTGCCATAAAATATCCCATTGCATCCCGAACACAATGGTGTTTACCACATTGCTCTATCTCAAATATTCGCGAAGTTATTAATTTTTAAAGTTGTGCGGGACTTTTGGATCACCCTGTATATTTGTAGGCATTTATGATCAAAGGAAATATTTCGGGAAGTGGCCGGTCTTATCTGTGGCAAAAACTTTCACATTAGTTTCTCTAATTATTCTCTACCAGACCTACTCCAACTACTGGAAATTTCATCCTACTTATATAGTGTGTGTGCATTTAAAGGCTTATTCTTGGTATTTATTTAAACTTTTTTGATTGTAGGAATTTTCAATAAATAATGGTGATCAACATATCTCTTCAACTTAAAGGACAAAACATCAAATGCCGGTCTAGGTATATTTAGTAAACAGTGCGCCATATAACGTCATCTCTGTGGTGAAAATGTAACTATTTTCCGCTAAATATTCTTCTTAACTTCTTATAAAGAAAAAAAAGGTTGTACAATTACTATGGATAACAACAAGGCAATGAAGTGAATACGCTGTAATATCCAACACAACTGTGACAGTACAGTGCAATGTGGGCTCTAGGTTTGTCCAAGAAATCAACGGGCAGTCCTGCGCTGCTACGAGAGCGTCCCGCTGAGCTGGACCTCATCGCCTCGGAGGGCGGTCCATCCTTCGAACTGCAAGAGCTGGAGGGCAGTCCTCGGGGGTCCGTGCCGTCCAGGGATCCTCCGTGGTCCGCGGTGGACTTATTGGGCGGTCCAGGCGGGGCTACAGTCGTAGTGGAGTCCTTGCCTTCTGTGGATTCTTCTCGTAACATCACGGCCGTCTAGCCCTGTGAATCAGTCCTGGCTGCGGACTTCTTGCTGGTAGATCCTTCAACAACACTAGTCCTATGACTAGATACTAGCCTTTGTACCACCAGGCATTACGAGTGCCTGGAACTCTACCGACCATAGACATCTTGCTGGAAGATTATAGCTTACTTACTATATGTTTCCAAAGAACACGGTTACTGTAAGGGAATTCCTAGCAAGGGATTTCTTACTGGCAAATCCTTCCACAACAAAACTGCCATAATCTATCTGAATATATTCTTTTATTTGTTAATTCACGTCGTACTGAGTGAAGAGTATCTTCTTGCATCTCAGGAGTTAATTTCTCTCAATCGCATAAGAACTATTACATGAACAAAACTGGACGTATCGTTGGCAACAACCATCAGACTAGTCAAGAGGTAGTCTTAGAACATGTTGAGTTTAATTATGCGTAGTTGGCATAACTTTCTCTCCAGCTTTATTGAATCTGGTAGGGTCAATCCAACTTGGTATAAAGTATTAAAGTATACACAAATTTGAAGTTGGTTTCGTTATCTAGAAATGTTTTTCAATTCGACATTTTTCTTATAGTTAGAGTTACGTCTATTTTTAGGGTTTTAATAAAAAGAAGTTTTAATTCCAATTTGATTCAGCATTGATTTAAAAGTCTTTGAAAATACTTTTTGAAATTGCTTCGTGTTTTAAATTTTTTCTTAGTTGATATCTGTTTGATTAATCTTCGTTATACCCTTCTTTCAGAGTTGCTAGATTAAATATATACTTTTAAAAATTTAACGCTAAATATTTTTGAAGAATAAATTTATACAGTCCCACTGCTGCAGAGACAAACCACCTGTCTACGTGTCTACGTTCAGGCTCTGTTTTGCCTAGATGCTCTGAACGATAACCTCTCGAGATGTTCGCCGACCTTTCTCTATATGGCGGGAAAAGTTCTTATACTTCTAAAGGGTAGGCTAACCTAAACCCGATTCTCGATCTAGCACCAAAGACGACTCAACACTAACTGGCTCACACACACTTTATTTTTAATCAAATACACTATTCAAAGTAAGGAACATTTTCATATATATTGATTAAACATAGAAGTAAATTCACGTAATTGTTTACTATATCACAAGACATATTTACATCACTTTTCCGATACATACTCACCTTGAGTTTCCCCGGAAACTCAAGACAAAGTCGTAAAAGGACGGTTTATTTCTGCAATCTCTCTTTTAGTGGTTGCCTAAGTCGTCTTTCCAGCAAACTAATCAATCCCTCCCACCATCCGCCTCACCAGGGAGCTGCTGGAGAAATAAACCTCCATTTAATAAGATGCCAAATATCTCGTAAAAAAATGCAAGAGGCGTAAGAGGCTTTAGAGGCATCACTAAACACATGAATAGCAGTTTCGAGCTGTTGTTCTTTCCTATAACAAGGCCATCTTGGCATAGAAATAGATGTTAGCTATTTCAATTTGGCCAGCCTTCTCGAAAGCTCATGAGCCAAGTTCTAAGGCAAAACTTCCGACGACAATTGTAATAGCTACGTTTTCTGTAAGATAGGTTTCGGAATATGGGGCACTGGGCACGTGAAGCCCATCGGATCAATATACCACTGTCCAAGGAGAGTACTTTTCTTTTATTTATAGGATTTTTTTTCAAATAATCATTCAGTGAATGTTCACCCTTCTGTCGTGCCGAAGAATAAAAAACTGACCTTACTTTTGTGGTTAGACTACTCTCCTTAAAACCTGATTGATGTGGAAAATAGTGGACGCCTTCATGCTTATCACCTGTAACCCTTTCTGTTATTTTATTTCTTAACCACTCCTAAAGAAAATTCCCATATTGTCAAATTTTCGGTATTCTCAAGATATTTATTCGCTTTTACTAGTCATTTATAGGCAACATCTCTATTATCCGCGAGTATTTTCTTTTCGCGAACCCCGGGAAGGGCAACCTGGTAACGCCCCTCACTATGTCTGATGATTATATGGCCAAAACATTCTTCAGTTTTCTTCTGTATCGAGTCATCTGGCGTATATCCGCAATTTCAATAGTGTCTAATCTCCATGATATCTGTCTGTAATTAACCCCAATTTTCCTTTTTATCACAGATCTCCAGGCCATTACTCTCTCCCTGTACTCTTCCACTGTCTGGAGTTCCTTATCGAGATATTTAGTTTCAGTCAACCTATCGATATTTTCGTCCAACAGTTTCATTTGTCTATGAATATCCGATAGCTGCTCCAACAGATCTAGGGCCTACTTATCATGCGCGTCACTCTGTTCCGCTTTCTTGCAATATTTGGTCAGTGGGGTGCGGAGTACGGATCTTTTTCGTTTTAGATGTTTCAATTCAATTTCTCTGTCCATTTACAAGTTCAGAATAAAGGTTCTGCTTCTAAACCCAAAAGTGCCGACCAGTCCTAGCGGGAATGCCAAATGTCGCGTTTCCGACACCACCTATAAGGTGAAGGCCTGGGTTCATCATTGATGTCCCTTTTAATACAAGGGTCACTCCAAAAGTATTTGCAATCAATATTAAATAATTAAAATATAAAATATATATATAACATTGATATCTACATGAATATTTTACCTAAAATAAACCTTTTTTAAAATAGTAACAACAATGACTCATAGAGGGCGCGACTTTGTTTACAGCGGCAGCGGTAATTTCGAAACATTGCAAGAGGCGCAATGGAGTTGACTAGATAAAGTTTACGCGCCATGATCTTTTATGATTATAGAAGTAATTTAACTACTAAAGAATCCCATGAAAGATTTATGAAAGCTTTAGGAAATAAAATGTCTTCTATTAGAACAGCTCTTAATTGGTTTAATGAATTTAAATTTGAAAAAAAAAATCAACCTTGAAGATAAACCTCGTTCAGGTCGACCACCGACAGGAGTGACCCAAAAAAAATTGAGCTGGTAAGATTTTTACTTAGAGAATATCGAAGAAATATCGGCAGTTAAAGAAAAGTGTGGGAATTATATAAGCAGCAATTAACACCATCACTAATGATCATTTAAAATACAGAAAGCTTGTTACTAGATGAGTACCTCACACTGAAGACCAAAAACTTGGTCGCGTTAAATGGTGTAATTTTATGTTGAACAAATTTGATGAAGGCAAATAAAAGGCTATTTTTAATATTATCATAGGTTACGAAATTTGGATTTACAATTTTGATCCAGAAACAAAACAGCAATCTACTCTTTGGTTTTCTTCAAAATCACCTCCTCCTAAGAAATTTCAGAGAGCTCGAAGTGTTGGTAAACAAATCGTCGCTTTTTTTTTATTTAGAAAAAGTGATTTCATTGATATTGTGGAATTAGAAAATCGAATGACAGTTAATAGTTACTTGTATACAACAAAATCCCTTCCAGTGATATTTGAAATAAACAATAAAAGCAGACCAAGAGCTCAACTTAGAAGAGTCCTTCTTCACCATGACAATGCAAGACCGCACACCTCAGCCCGAACATTATATTTTTTTGCCAACTCTGGTGTCCAATTAGTCACTCATCCACCATATTCACCAGACCATGTACCTTGTGACTTTTTTATATTTCCAAAATTTTATGTTGAAAGAGGGATAAATTCAACACTGATAATGAAACACTGCAAGCCTTTATCAATGCCGTAATTTCATCCCCGAAGATGCCTGGTGTAAGTACTTCGATAATTGGTTTCACGGATGGAATTTTGCATATGTCCTAAAAATGCATGTAGAAATCAATGGTATAATTTATTTTTAATAATTTAATCATTTAATATTGATTGCAAAAACTTTGGAGTGACCCTTGTATATTGCTTCCATTGCAGTAAGAGCTGTAGAAATCATTTTACTTTTTTTATTCAGCTTACATGAAGCGAACATTTTAATGAGAAATACCGCTCTTTTGCACTTTATTGTAAATATGTAACTAAGTTTGTGGTAAGTTGAATTATAGTCGAGGTGGACACACACGAAAGGCTGAAGCAAAGATCTGAAATGGTCAAACAAGTAAGAAGGAAGTATGAGGTTCGATAGAACCCAGAGTGACTTAGCGGTGGTGTCATAGATATCTAGCCAGTCACGTTTGAAAATCCAGGGGTTTGTATTCTCGTATTCTCAGAGAGTATAGCATGCATTGACCTTTTGAGTCCAAGAATTGAAGTGACAACTTAATAACCTTTTGTAAGAAGGCAATATGTTGCCTCAGGCAACGTGGGCTCACGTGATTCTACGTGATATGTTCTTTCTCTTTTATACAACCTCATAGGTTATTTTTATTTATATTACTGTATTTATAAGGTATATTGTTGCTCACTATGTGAAATGTTCATTTTTAAACTTATCTAAATATACCATTGAATTATTTCCAAGGGGTTTTTTTTTTATGATATCGAACATGCATAACCTTGTGGGCATAGATTGGATTCCGAGAAATTTGAGCAAGTGTGGATGTTGGATTTTGAAGAAAGGGTATATCTTGGAGATGAAAATATCTTTATCGATATCTTCCTCATATCCAGCAAAGATTGTTTAAGATGCCATCTATTTTCCTAACATCAGCAGTAGCTTCCAAACATGGTCTCCACTGTCCACGCACCACACACAAACACACTCGCGACATTTATTTCAATTTTACTATCTTAACATCTTTATTAAGGGTCCATTTCTCTCACAGTCATGTAGAAATACTGTTCAAACAATGTTCTCATTTATCTCATATGCTTTACTATTTATTGTGATTTATATATATATATATATATATTTATTCTATTTATATCCTTATATTCCCTAAAATATGAAAGAATTATTTCTACCTAGAAAATATTTTTTCTTTTCAAAACTATATATCTCACAACGATATATCTCTCTCAGAACGATAATATTAAAGGAAAATGTAAAAGGTTCTCACAGAATTATCCCTTAATATATCGAAAGCAGTGTTAAATAGGTATTATATATATATTCATATTGAAACAATTATACATTGCTTCCATATTGCTGTGAAATAGAAAGAAAATCGGGTCAAATAAAGTACACACATCTTCTGTTGATGCAACATGTACATTTCCATCTATCGGAATAAATATGAACTAAATGTTTATTCTTATTCTGATAGACGGAACCTTTGCACTCTAGATACTTGTACCGAGGGAGAACTGTCAGCAATAGGAAAGTGTTGTTTGAGCAGGTTATACAATTCGGATAGGTGAATATATGTAATTCCCTTGTGAACTGGCGAATCCTGTATAGGGCGAGTGGCCCCAATAAAGGCTTTTTGTTGTTGTTGTTGTTGAATATATGTAATTAAGGTATGTGTGGTTGGTAAAGAGGATTTGGCTAGGGTTTGGTGACTGGAAGATTCACATCCCAGGCGTGTGGAGGTTTCTTTCCCCTAGGTACATATCCTTCCATTTGATGTAAATATCTGAAAATATTTGTGTACTAGTTCGCATTCGCACATGCGAGGGAGAAATTCGTAAAAACCTAAGCCGAAATGTTAAATTTGTTTAATAAATATGACTTTCAACCAAAATAAAATTAAATAATTTTACTGACAGTTGATAAACGTGTCGAAGATTAATACAAGTATTTATATATATTAATAAGTATTATTAATATACAGAGTGGCCGTTAGTCCCGATACCATTTCAAAATTTTGTAACTAATAAATTATTTATAATATTTGTCTAATTAGCATATGTGTGTGTTCAGGTTCCATCCAAGTTCAATTCAGATGATATCAACCTTCGATATTAAAAAAATAATTAAAATTATCAAACTATTATCAACATGGAAGTTTCACCACTCTGCGACGTCAATGGTCAAAGCATTCTAAGTCTTCTGCACCTTCTAAATCAACCGTAACAAGAATAATTAATCAGGAAGACCTCACTCTGCTACCCGTGAAACTAATATAAACCTAGTTAAAGAATATTTAGAAGCTAGTCCTAAAAATTCAACTAGGAGGTTGTCTCAAGAGATAAAAATACCCAGAACCTCCATCCAAAGAATGCTAAAAGGTCTTGGTTATAAGTCCTATATTCCTAAATTAATTCATGCACTTCATGAATATGATTGGGATAGAAGAATGGAATTTTGTGAAAAAGATGCTTGAAATGATACAAAATGATGAAAATTTGTATAATCGAATAATGCGGACCGATGAGGCTATTTTTAAATTAAATGGCCATGTAAATCGACATAATTGTGTTTATTGGGCTTCAGAAAATCTACAGGTAGAATTTGAGAAGGAAGTCAATTCCCCTGGATTAACTGTTTGGTGTTGAATTTGTTCGGAAGGAATAATCGAAATTTCGATGAAAAAGTAAATGGTGAGAATTATTTGAAAATGTTGGAGGAATTTATGCAGCAAAAATTGGTTGGAAAAAAAAATTTACTTCGTGCAGGATGGTGCACCCACGCATTACTCAAACATTGTTAGAACATTTCCTAATGAAAAGTTTCCTCAAAAATGGATAGGGCGCCGTGGACCCTTTGATTGGCCTCCGCGGTCACTTGATTTTACTCCGGCAGATGTTTATTTAAAATATAAAGTTTATCATCGAAAACCCAAGACTTTAGGGCAAATGAAAATTGCAATAGAAGAATAATTTACTCTTCGTGATGCGGATTTATGTGCTCGTGTTTGTCAAAGTGTCCCTAAAAGAATTAGATTGTTTTTGGAAGCAAATGGAGGACATTTTGAATAGCTATTAAATTTAAAAATATTAAAAAAAAACTTTAATCTATTACCTAATATAAAATAGTTTTAGTTTTTTTTTCAAGTTTGCCTTTTAATTTTTAATAAAATATAAAAGGGTTCGCGAACTTATGGGCCACCCTGTATATACTTGTATATCTGGGAAGTAGAGTTAGTGTATGGGGGATGTGAATGCTTTAACTAATCTTGTTTGTTTCTTTTACATATCAAGGTTACAAAGTGTTTTTTTTCATCAATAAATGTTTATAAATTATAACTATCAGATTTTAATATATATTTATTTATTCCTAGAATCTGTAAGATTTGCATGTACTCGTATATTCCTTAGAATGCAGTGGTTGGTGCCACTGAGATTCAACACCAGGTATTACTTCCTCCGTTTTGGAAACAATCTACGAATAGATTTATTTCATTTAAGGATAAGTTGTTCTGAGTTAGATAGGAGTATTTCTCTCTTTAAGAAAGAAGGAATAAAATACACCTCTCCCATCGATATAGGCGCAAAACTCGAAGCTCTGTCTAGCTAAAGTCATTACAATCTAGCAGTTTCGAGAAGGTGAACTTTCCACCACACCACCTAGGTAAACTCGGAACGTCAGCCTAAAAGCCATGATTTCTGGCAATCACGCCTTAGTCAGTGCTGTTAAGTTTGAGTTCGAAATATATATTGTAATTCTCGTATCACTATAGCAACATCTTGTTTGTTATATTTAGTTGTGATATATCTAATAAATTTTAATTATAATAAGTTTGTCGGCTTACGGTTATATTAAATATTGTTGAGATAGATATTATTTGCTTGAGATTTGATATAGAGAATTATTCAGTATTAGGAATACGCGAGTATCATGGTATTGCTAAACAGTCGTGGAAAAACAATAAAATAAATTTTTAAACACAATTTACTTTAATTGATATGGTAACATAATATTGAATATGAAACAATACCTGACTTAAGGTTTGAACAAAGAATAAAATATTACGTATTTACATATCTATAAAAATATTTGAGCCGGCCAAGGAAAACAATAACAATGGTACTATATAGTCGGAAGCGACATCTGGCGGTCTATTTACAGAGCAGTTTGATCTATAGAAATTATAATCTTTGAATAAAAAATAAATTTTATATAACATATTTATATGATTAATTAAAAGAGACAAATAAATGCCAAACACATGAAACATATGTTAATTACGACCCAACCATGTAAATAGATATTGGCCAAAATGTTTATTGTAAATATGTTGTGCATCTATATATTAAATATAAGTATTATTGTATAAATAGAGGCCGTCCTTTTGTTTTATAAAATACAATGTTTAATTTGAAGCTATATATGTAAATAAAGTTATAAGTTACCTCAAATCCATAAAAATAATTTGCATACATTTGATATATATGCATATAAGAAGATGGAACGAAAATTTCGTTTTATAAGTTTTAATGTTATTTTTACTCCGGGTTTTATTCAGAATCAGATCACAACAACAAATTAAACTTTTATTTATGTATAATATTTTAATTACGATCTTTTATGACTAATTATATCTCCACAATAAGCAACAACATAACAATTCGTAAAAAAAAACTATGTATTTGAATGTAAAACAACGGCATGCCTCCAAACTAAGTATGTTATAACAATGATTTTTATGAATAAAAAGTATTTTGTTAAGACTAGTTGTTCTAAACAAAATGTTATTAGATTCCAGATGAGTAAGTGAATGTTACGTGATGTGTCATCAGACCAGAGTTATAGTAGGATGTTAGCAATGCGTGAACATAACGCCCCACTCAAAAAAAAATTACTAGCCAATTTCAGAAATTGTGTTTATTGATTTTTGGAAAATATTCGGAATATCAAAATATTTAAAAACTAATATCCTAAAACAAATATATACTTCTCATTTGGTGGATTAATGTGAATGTTTTCAAATTGAAGTTAGGGTTCACAATATGTTGACCTCTCTATTGTCCCAGGTTCATATTTATGGCTAATTTCCGATGTGTGTTGTCTCAAAGTTTTGTACTGCTCAAATTTCTACCTGTTTTCTCGTGTTTGTAATAAAATATTTAATTGTTCTTTTCACATATCTGTTTTATTTACATAACACGACATATTTACATATATCCCATCATAAGATAGTTATCGTGGTAAAAAAAAACAATTTATATAGATGTGAAAAATATAAATTTAAAGCCATGGCATCAGAGACTCAACCAACATTTTGAAACTTTAACTCTTGTAAGTTATATGTTTAAAGAAAAATAAAGAATCGTGCGGCAAAAGGTATCTAATTTTGTATATAATCTTTAGTTTACCTAGTCCACAATATAAGTCGTCTGCCTTTAAGATTTTGACGTAATTTCTCTATATAAGGCTAATCTTTGATGAAAGGTGTAGGTGTGGGACTTTGATGGCAGTGGGGGATAATAGAAAATGTGTGGAGTATGGTAATATAGAAAACGTGAAAAAGGAAAAATAAATTAAAATAAGATGAGAATTGTTGAATACGACTATATTTACCAATATTTTGAATATAAAGAAATACATAATATATATGTCATAATTTGTACATAACTGGATGTAATCCCACCACAATATGTATGCAATGTATGTTTCAAAAGATTTTAATAAAAACAAGGCTTAGAAATCTGGGAGAAAGATTTAGAGAAAGGCCATCAAAGAGGAAGCAATCATTAGCAGGTTTTATTATCCAGGAACTCATAAAACTGGGTTCAAGAACCTAGTATTTCCTGGATCAGGTCAGAACAAGTCCAGAACAAAAGGATAGCAAAGGCCCAATCAGAGAATAGGGAATTAGCCAGGAACCAATAGAAAGCTTACACGTCTCAAACACCAGCCAATCAAAACCCTGAATAGTTTTCATGTAAAATCGGGAATGGTTTTTAGGCAGTTAAGAAGGTGGCACCATAGAGAGCCGTTGGGACCTGGACAACATCGAGTGAACACCTGGACCGACCAAGGAACCGGTTAGAAGCCAGCAACCACCCTCTCAAACGATCAGATAAGTCTAATCCTAAATCATGTGAACAGCCATAGTTAATAGCAACTCAGTCAAAATAGCTTCAACCCCTTTCTCCCTAGATCGCTAGCCTTTTCCAATCCAAATCCTGTGTTTTTTCGTTATTTACCCCTGTGAGAACACCTTAACACTTCAGCAACGACTGCGCCCACCACAATTCAATCAATCACCAATCAACGCAACCCATCAATCCCAAAGGGTAAACGTCCCGACGTTATAGAGAGCCGACAGGATTCTATAGTGTAATACATCAAATATTACAGTGGTAACTTCCGACGTTAAATATATATATTTAAAAAAATATGGCTTATTTTGGATTGTATTAAGATTATTTATTAATCCAATATTTCAATGGACCAATCGTCCATCTTTTACGAGGTTTTATGTTATGAAGCACAAAGCAGGTCGCGTGCTTCAGGTGAGCCACGAACGTCTTGCAAGCTTATTGGGCGATAAACCACCTAATATATGTGATATCTTGGGACCTCTGGGACCAGTGTTACCTGATGCTAGACGACCCTGGATGTCAACTCTACCGTGCAGTCGTGGTGGAAGGCGACACAGCTGGGCCAAAGGTAAAATAAACAAACAGAGATTCCACTAAGAAGCGTCTGACGTCAAGAAGGAATGGGATGAGGGGAGAGAGAGATCTTTAGAGCAAGTGTTACCGTTGGGATCCAAGCGCAGACTGCCTAACCTAGGTTCTCGATTTAACACCAAGACCTTTCTTCTTTCTAATTGGTAGGAAGCTGTCACATGACCGTTTTCTATTGGATGACCTATTTAGGTGATTCTTTCCTAATTGGTAGGAATATGTCACATGGCCGTTGGCTATTGGTTGACCTACTTAGGCGTTACCTTCTAATTGGTCTTTGCTGCTGCTTTTGTCGGAAGATATATCCGGCCTGGCCCAGGAAATACTGGCCGTTAAACTCGACTTTTATGATTTCCGCGATTCATAAAATTGACTGTAAATTTATTAATAGTGTGTCTCTTCTAAGCCTACTTCCTAGGTCGTACTTCTACTCTCACCTAAGCCTGATTAGTTTTAACCTTAATTTTCTCCTGTTAGTCTCCATTTCTTCTATCTGTACAGTTGCTATACTTTATTAGATTCTTACGCGGTACAGATTGATGTTAGTTGAGGCTTTCTATTTGCAGTACATAAGAAGTTATATACAGTCACGTGGTGGAACATGTGGTAGTAGCTATCTAGACTATTTACAACAATTCCATGGTCTTAAATCATCACAGATGGCCCCGGATGTGAGAGGGTTCATATGGAGGGATTTAAGAGAGCGGAATAGGAAGACTGTTATTAAGGAAGTTATTTTTAAAAATTAATTGAAATGAGTTGGTATATAACATGGGGTTGATTTCTGTATATCCATAAGAGATAATAAAGCATAAACAACTAATACTAAACATACAAGTAAAAATAAAAATATGAATAAAATATTTAATCGAGAACATATAATGATTATAGGTGAAAATAAAAACGATTGGATGGGAAAATCATGATCTCTTCGTGATGGGCGTTAGAAAGGGTTGGGGGGTTAGTTATTACTTGGTTGAGGCAATGTCACTTTGACTCAAGTCCCAAACCATTTAATGTGCACGGCGCGGAAAACCTAGGCCATGTTTCACATGTAAATTTAAGGACCGAATAAAGTTACAGTACCACAATTGAAAAGTAAGATAAGGGTGATTGTTATGGGTTTTAGTAATTAGTCGTTAAGACGTACGCATGCAGGATAAATGAGGGCGAAGATCAGTGACCAGAAATCAAAGTTTTAATTGGAGTCATCAGGGGCTTAGCGAGAAAAAGAGTAAAAAAAAAATGTGCCAGCGTGTGGCATAAGAGTGCCCTGGAATATATTAAAGAAAAATACAATTTGCACGTATCCAAGCCAGAAGTAGGGATAGGTAAGTCTGGGGGACGGTGTGTCAAAATTGTTAATTACGAAATCAAAGTAGGTCAAGTCTAGCCTGCGAAGGAGTTAAAAGTTCCTGCGGAAAAGGGTTAGTATTTATTAAGAAGTAACCTTTAAAGTGGTTGTTTAAGAGGTTATTGAAGATTGCCCTGTTTTTAGATCATGATTTTTAGTTTGATTATAAAAGAATATATCATTGAGATATGAAATTGCGAAATTAAGGCTTTGCATATAGCGTTAAAGGATTTGAAAAATCGAAAATCGAATTGCGAAGTTAAATGCAAAGTAATCTTTTAAAAAAAGTAAAAATAGTGATGATATGATACAAAGATTAACACACTACAGCAGTATATAAGGGGTAATAGAAAGTGAAAATATTAAATGAAAATTAAAAATGAGCAGTAATATACTCGATAGCATTGACATGGTAGCGGAAGATGAAACAATGTAAATAACATCTAATTTATAAAGTGAGAATAAATATAAAATGATAAATGCAAATTAGTGATATAAACATGAAATATAAACTTGAGATTATTAGATATGAAAGATAAAATATAAAGTTGATTATAGAATAGAGTCATAAAGCAAAAGTAAATAAGTTTTGGTAAAGAAAAATAAAATAAAATGACAATAGTCTAAACTGATTGGTTGACGTAAAAAAAAACAATTATAAGAGCTATATAATGATTATATACAAGATATTAAAATGAAAATTTAAAAAAATGTTCATCGAGAAAGAAGAGCAAGTAAGATTATACATAGAAATTATATCGTGAAAGAATGGAAAGTTGTAGGCCAAATGATGTTCCTGTTTTTTTTTTTTTTTTTAGGATGGGTAGAGAGAGCTTTAAATTGTCCTCGATCGCGATATCTTTGGTCTTGTTGGCATGAGTTGATCTAATTTATCGAATTTGTTTTATGTTTGACGGGACTGGTGGATCACATTGTTTCCAACTGTGAAACTTACTGAGTCCTAATGTTGTCGATTTTTTGTTCCCTGCGCCACGTTTAGGTGGAAACGTGATTCTTCCTAAAGCGGCATTTATTCTGTTAGTGGACAATTTATTAGTAAATGTAAAATAACGTGTGAAGCAAGTTATTAGTAGCTAAACGGGATATCGGAGTAGAATAATGGGTTAGGGATTAGAACGATATATAGTAAAAGGCACGCACTAATATTTAATTTAATAGGTGGCGAAAGTTCATTAGAGTGACATCGGGCAATAACGATGGGTCGTAACAAGATGTCGGCTGTTTGTTTGTCCATCTCCCCTCGAATTTATTATTAGCGAGTTCCGGGGGGGTCACGACGGATGTGTAATTAGGGCAGGGGCTCTTTGCGGGGCTGCTTGCTTTCTTCCAACTTATTGGATTTGTTAATTCGAACTACGTTCGGCGATATTATTTCTATAATTGTAAACACAAAAGCGTTTTGATTTGTCACGTTTGGTGACAAGCGTTATGGGATTGACATAGGGAGATACAGAGGTTGAATTATTCCGTGTGTTCAAGCATTTGTTAGATTTGTGTTTGTATTTCGAAAATTCGATATTGTATCTGTTGATATTAAATCGAATGGTTTTTGGCGGACTTAGTAAAAATGTTATTCAATGATATCGGGTTAGAATTGAGTGAAATTGCGACTATCCACGTGAACAATGTGTGGTTAAATGTGTCACAGGCGTGATGAAGGCGTCTTTGGCCTGAAAAGTTAAAGAGTTTTGTGGTGTAGCTCTATGACACGAAGCGAAAAAATTGTAAATGAAAAGGTGTCATGTGAAGTCTTTGTTTGGTACAAAATCTAACCTGTTTTACTATGAATAACAAATTTACTAAAGTCATGGGTGCTGGTTGTTCGAACATATCGAGAATTTGTATATTATTAGTGGATATGGCACGTTTAATGTGATTTTTTTTGTGTGTGTGTTTAGTAGGGCGACGTTATGAAGCTTGTGTGGCTCGAAATTGGATTTGGGTGTTGAGTCGCGCACTAAAAATTTGTTGCCAATTAGAAAAAGTGATGTGAGAGGGTGTTGTTTATTTTGTTGAGAGCGGTTTGTCGATATTTAAATATGCATGTACAAGGAAGGTACGAGGGAGTGTAGTTATGTTGGAATTTAACGATTGGAATAGTTTTGGAAGGCTGTGACTTAGGTTATTTCTGTCTAAAGCTATGAAAGAAAAGGACATAGGGGCGTTGAAAATGGGATTAGGAACATTACAATAAGACCGAATAAGAGCGTTGGTGTTCACCACGTGTGAGCAACCCGTTCCAGGAGGGGAAAATTTAGTAAATGGGACAGTTGTTTTAACCTGTCCATGGGACACGTGTTGCTTGCACGAGGTGAATTGGTATAAGGTAGTTGGCAGAAGTACATTATCTTGATATAGGAGTAGCTGAGAACAGTTTATAATTAGTAGAAATCGTTTTATGGAATTAAGGAATAAAATGCCAAAAGGCAAAGGTGTATCGATGATATGGAATTTTAGATTCCGCGTTATGTTACTTATTTTTAAGATCAAAAAGATATAATCTATGATGAAAATATTGTTAGCTATGGCATTAATAGTTAAGTTAAATGGATGGACAGGTATTTTCTTTTGCAAACTGGTTTCTATTATTTTAAAAGTATTCTGCCTAATTATAGCGATAGATGCTCCTGTATAAAGTAGTAGAGGTAGGTTTACATTATTGGACAGTTCAGCTCGAACCAGAAATTGTTCAACAAAAATTATAGAAGGAGGAACCTACTGTTGTGCTGTCTTGTATGTCGGAACAGTCCTGGTCTTGTGCCATGGTTGGAGGTTCATTGGGACAGTTAAGAGTTCACTGCTTGCGCTGGGCTCGTGGTTTAGAGGTGGTCGGGGGAGCAGGTAACATACGCTCGCGTGTTGGTAACTCGGAGGGGTGCTTGCAGGAGGTTTGCTGGCTTTCTCACTTTTGTAGAGTATTGTAGTTGGGCCCGATCTGCTTGGGCGTCGTAGTTGGTGAAGAAGCTCTGCGCCTCGTACGAACCATCGTAGCGTGGTAGCTCCACATCTCGCGATAGTCCTGTCACGGCAGAAAGCTGATGTCGCGTCCTGGTCAACCTCCCCAGGACATCTGACACCGGCGGTGGGGGCGTGACGTCCTGCTGGCTGGGGGCGATTTCCTGCGTCCTACCGAGGGTGGTTTCTTTCTTTGGAAAAGTGGTGTTCTCGCCACTTTCGTAGTCGGGATCGGTCTTCATGGGCTCCTTTGAATCCTCCTCTCTTCCCTGTTCCATCTTTCTGTACAGACAGTGGTCTATTTGCTTACTTGTACCTTGGCGTCCACTATCCTGTCGACTCTTCGGACGGGGGAGTCTGTGATATCTTGGGACCTCTGGGACCAGTGTTACCTGATGCTAGACGACCCTCGATGTCAACTCCACCGTGCAGTCGTGGTGGAAGGCGACACAGCTGGGCCAAAGGTGAAATAAACAAACAGAGATTCCACTAAGAAGCGTCTGACGTCAAGAAGGAATGGGATGAGGGGAGAGAGAGATCTTTAGAGCAAGTGTTACCGTTGGGATCCAAGCGCAGACTGCCTAACCTAGGTTCTCGATTTAACACCAAGACCTTTCTTCTTTCTAATTGGTAGGAAGCTGTCACATGACCGTTTTCTATTGGTTGACCTATTTAGGTGATTCTTTCCTAATTGGTAGGAATATGTCACATGGCCGTTGGCTATTGGTTGACCTACTTAGGCGTTACCTTCTAATTGGTCTTTGCTGCTGCTTTTGTCGGAAGATATATCCGGCCTGGCCCAGGAAATACTGGCCGTTAAACTCGACTTTTATGATTTCCGCGATTCATAAAATTGACTGTAAATTTATTAATAGTGTGTCTCTTCTAAGCCTACTTCCTAGGTCGTACTTCTACTCTCACCTAAGCCTGATTAGTTTTAACCTTAATTTTCTCCTGTTAGTCTCCATTCCTTCTATCTGTACAGTTGCTATACTTTATTAGATTCTTACGCGGTACAGATTGATGTTAGTTGAGGCTTTCTATTTGCAGTACATAAGAAGTTATATACAGTCACGTGGTGGAACATGTGGTAGTAGCTATCTAGACTATTTACAACAATTCCATGGTCTTAAATCATCACATATATACATTTTAAACAAAGTAAATATAATCAAAAGAAAACCAGTGTAATATATATAAATAAATATTGATAATTAAGAGATTTAGAATTAATTAAACAAATAACTGTGCAATAAACATATAAATAATAGTAATAAATATCTGATTTAAAAATGAAATAAAATAAAATAAATACATAAATAATAGTAATAAATATCTGATTTAAAAATGAAATAAATATATAAATAAAATAATCATCCAAGAGGTTCTAAACTAAGTATATACATCTGGTAAGTAAATTTTTCTATCAATACTATTTTTATTTTCTAATGAGCTCCAGCTTTCTAAAAATAATCGGCAATGTTTTTCTTTGATATTTTAATATATTATAGATGTGTGATTAGAGTTTGGAGTGTGTCTATTGTTGAATGCGTGATCTACCAGTAGGGATGACAGGCTATGGTGCTTTAGTGCAGATTTGTGTTGGTTAATTCTTTCAGATAAAGATTTGATGGTTTCTCCAATATATATATATATATATTTCCTGGTAGGATTTACATGGTATTTTATAAATTTCATTGGGTCTATCTTTTGGCTTATAAATTTGTTTTGTGTCGGGGTGACGGAAGATGCTTCTTAAATTTTGGTTGGGTTGATATCTAGTTGTTAAATTATGTTTTTTTTAACACCTGACTATTCTTCCACAGCCATAGCTGTAAGGTAAGGAGCAAAATATGTTCGGGGTTGAGACCTGTCTATTATTCGTGGATGGAATTTTTGGTATATATAGTTGCTACTTAGTAGTTCTTTAAATAGTCTTGCTGTTTCACTTTTTTCATCATTTATATTTTTAAAATGTGTATCCAACCTCTTAGAAAGTGTTTTAACCACCGCAATTTCATGATAGATAGGACCAAAAGAATTGAAATTCAGGTAACTTCCTGTGTGGGTTGGTTTGCGATAAATTCTTGTTTCAATTTAATTTTGATTCCTAGTCAGTTGTAAGTCCAAATATGGTGATAATAGACAGGGCTTAACCCCGAGCATATTTCGCTCCTTATCTTACAGATATGGTTGTGAAAGAATAGCCAGAAGATTTAAAAAAAAAACATAATATAACAACAAGATATCAATTCAACCAAAATTTAAGAAGCATCTTCCGTCACCCCGACACAAAACAAATTTATAAGCCAGAAGATAGAACCAATGTAATTTATAAAATACCATGTAAATTCTTCCAGGAAATATATATAGGAGAAACCAGCAAATCCTTACCTGAAATAATTAACCAACACAAATCTGCACTAAAGCACCATAGCCCGACATCCCAACTGGTAGATCACGCATTCAACAATAGTCACACTCCAGACTTCGATATCACACATCTATAATATATCAAAATATCAAAGAAAAACATGTCGATTATTTTTAGAAACCTGGAGCTCATTAGAAAATAAAAATAGTACTCATAGAAAAATTGACTTACCAGATGTATATACTCAGTTTAGAACCTCTTAAATGAATATGTATTTCATATATTTATTTTTTTTATTTCATTTTTAAATCAGATATTTATTACTATTATTTATATATTTATTCCACAGTTATTTCGATTTTTATGGTCTTTTTATTTGTTTAATTAATTTTAAATCTCTTAATTATCAGTATTTATTTATATATATTACACTGTTTTTCTTTTAATTATATATACTTTGTTTAAAATGTATATATTAGATGGTTTATCGCCCAATAATCTTGCAAGACGTTCGTGGCTCACCTGAAGCACGCGACCTGCTGTGTGCTTCATAACAAAAAACCTCGTAAAAGATCGACGATTGGTCCATCGAAATATTGGATTAATAAATAATCTTATTACAATCCAAAATAAGCCATATTTTTAAAATTTACCAATATGTAAATACTCTGCCATTATGGAAAGGATAAATAGTCAGCTTTTGAGTATACTCTCTTACGCACAGTTGTATGGTGGTTATTTATGCCGTGAACTTATTTGTAAATTTATACTTTACAAAATTATTTTTTACTAATTGGGGAAACTTTTCTAAATCGGGTTAATAAAATGATTTGGCTTATAACATCTTAGAGGAATAAATATTGCCTAAAGATTAATTCTTAAATTTAAAAATTACACTGATAAAAGACATTTCGTAAATAAATTAAGACTAAGGAATTTTAGGCTGTTATACCTCGTCGAAACGTCTGTCCAATATATATATTGCCTAATGCCCTCTTTCTATCGAAGGAAATTGATGTAAAAAGAATATAGAAGGAAAAAGAGAATAAAAAAAGGAAATAGAAATAAATAAATTTGTGTATCTAAATATTGTAGTTGCTCGGGACAAAGTGAGCGACAAGATATGACGATGAATTTAACAAAATTAATTATTTTCCAATATGAAAATATGATGCAATTATCCTGAACTATTCTGCTGATCACCAACCTTCTTACCAACTTTAGCCTTTTCACTTTCTTCAGTTTCTATAACGGGCTTCTAATCAACTTATTTTTAGCTTTTCCACCTTCTTCAGCTTCTACAACAGACATTTTATCTTTTTTTTTGACGTGACAACGTCTTAAATTAGGTTGCGGCTGGGAGTCACTTATGAAAAAGTGTAACGCCCGGTAACGTTACGATGAGTCACCGAACGAGAGTGCTGCGCGCGCAGCGCTAGAGAATTAGGCGCATTGAATCGGCGCATGCTTGTCTCTGTCTTTGTCTTTCTCGAACGTTGGAAAAACAAGAAAGCGTCATAATACAAGTTCACACGTGTGATTAAAGTATCGTCAGCTGTGTCTGTAGTGAAAATGTGGAGTGCTTAGATTCGTCATTTACAACAACTACAACAATAAAGGTAAATAATTGTACACTGATATTTTATTATCGTAAACTATGATTGATTGATTAATTGTTAGATTGACACAAAAGTTGAGAAACTGAGTTTATAGGTTATGTCATACTATTGATAAATGTTGATAGTGTTAAGTAAATTATTAGTTTAAAATTAATTAATTAATTAATTATTATTTTACAAATTTTAAATAGTTTCAAATTTATTTAGCAAAAATTTGAACCTTCGATCTGAATAAATGTTTTGATTTTCGAATTGATTCTTTAAAATTACAAATATTAAGAAAAAGTGGCAGATATAAGAAAACTTTATTTAAACTGTGTTGAGCAAGAATTTTAACATCTAATATAAGTAAATGTTTTAATTTTCAACTTCATCATTTACAATTACAAATTTTATTTAATTTCAAATTTATTTAGCAAAAATTTGAACCTTCGATCTGAATAAGTGTTTTGATTTTCAAATTGATTCTTTAATATTAAAAATTCATCCATTCAATTTCAAATGTTCAACAGGAATCACCACTCTCAAAACAATGGAAACGGTGCCTTCAACTTCCAGTACTTTAATGGAGACGGAGGATATCGTGCCGTCAACGTCTGCAGTACCTTTCGTTGTTCCACACACCACCTCTACCGCCAGAACGAATGCTCAGCGACAACGTGAGTACAGACTACGAAAAGCATTGACCAGAACTCCTGAACAAGTAAGAGCCTTTGCAAAAGCGGCTGCGGAGAGGCAACGCAGGTTCAAGCTACGTATATCTGCTAACATAGACCTCACCAGCGGTACGTCAGAGTCACCTGCTTCAACGTCTTGTTCTGTGGTGGAGAGAACAAGCGTTCCTGTCGTGGCGGAGAGAACGAGCGTTCCCCTAACTAACGCTCAACGGCAACGTGCATTCCGACAACGTAGAGCAGCATCTTCTCGGACTGATGTACAACCGACTACTTCTTCAAGCCAAACAGCAATACAACTGGAACAATCCACCTGGTATACCAAATGGTCATCGTCAATACGGAGATTTCAATCTACTTTCCTGGACAACGATTTTGGCCATGCTTGCTCGGTTCGTGACAGATTGTGGTTCAAGAATGACCTTAAAACCATCACTGCACTACAACTGAAGGTAATCTCGGATTGGTACGTTAAGGAAAATCGGCAGCTACGCAAGGAGGATTATACAAAGTCTTGCAACACCTGTAGACAATCACTGAATAAGCGTAAGCTTCCTACTCTCGCAAAGGTCAACGGCTTCTCATATCCTGACATACCTCCAGGTCTACCGCCTCTGGATCCTATCAGTGAACGTTTGGTCTCACCGCGCCTTCCATTTATGCAAGTGCGTCGACTGCGTCATGATTTCTCTTATGGAATTATTGGACAAGTGATAAACGTTACACATTACAGCAGAAACACTTCCTTTCATTTCATATTTCTCCTATCATCGTCCTATCCTCAACAAAATCACTCAAATAGGAATTAGTTAAGTTTAAGTTTACATGTACAATGTTTTAGTAAACAAAATATATTTCTATAGTTAAAATTTGTGCAATTCTTATTTTCATTCAATTCCTTGTTCCTATTGTGCAATTTAATTATATTCATATCAATAAATATTCTACCGTTGTCACGTAAAATCTTCGCCCGTAAAACCGACTTTACAGGCAACCATTGTTTATTTAGTTTTTCACTTTTTATAATGGGCTTCTTAGCAACTTCTTTATCCGTTTCTCCTTTTCTTCTGGCTTGTGTTATTTGGCTTCCGCGCTCAGGCACTCCTATCCAATTCCAAAATTTATTTTATAACTAAACCAATCCTTACAAACAATCCTCCGCCGGACATCCCTTCGTGCCTTTTATACCTTGCTTACGCAAAGTCTTACTTCATTGGCTCTCTTTGTCAAGTGATCGGCAAATTATATTATACAAAAGAATCAGTTTTAACCGAAATAATAACTTTTTTATTGTTCTCTCACCAACTTCAGCGAAAGTGACTTTAAATTTTTATTTTTAAATATCTTTACTCTTTACTTTTTTGAATCAGAAGGCAGAATATGTGTAGGTATATTTGGTATGCTTACAGTACAAGCATTCACTTTCTTCCATGGGTTTGTACTAAATATGTAAACAAAAAGTTTACTTGCAGTAAAAGCAGTTACAACCCAATATGGCCTGGTACTACATGTGTAGACATGTGGTGTACTTACAGTACAAGCAGTCGCAACCCACCAGGGTCTGGTACTACATGTGTAGACAAGTGATGTACTACTTTACAGTACAAGCAGTTACAACCCACCAATGCCTGGTGCTACATGTGTAAACATGTGGTGTACTTACAATAAAAGCAGTCACAACCCACTATGGTCTGAAACTACATGTACAGACGTATGGTGTACGGAAATTATAGTTACAATAAACCTCTGGTGCTGTGTCGAGAAGCACAATTCATAAATAACATGTAGGATGCCAATTCTTCGAAAACCTGTGATTTGTAAGCCTAAGACAAAGTATGTTATAACTTTAACATTCCACGCATTGGCAAGTTTAGTAACCCCAATGTGGACACCGAGGTTTCGCTTTTACTTCGGTGCAATTCCTATTTGATATAAAGATTGGTTTATTATATTGATATCAGCTGTGATCCAGTATAAAATGAAGTGATATTCAAAATAGGTAAATATTTATGTTGATATATTATTTTTTATTATTAAATATATTAGTCTGTGTGTATTTTAAAAAATTGTATACTCTATTTAACATCATTTGAAATATTAATATATTCTTTTATATAAATAATCGAATAATGCCTAATAGTGATTTCAGTTATGAATTTAGAAAATTTAACTGGAAATTTTCAACCAAATTTTTTTTTCTACATATACATAAAAAGCACATGTGCTCGTGGTCAGGAGATGCCTTTTTTATTTTTATATATATTTTTATATCCAATATCCCTATTGGAAAAGACTTCAGTATAATAGGATAGGTTTGAGAAAATTGAAATGAAATGCATGCGCTAATGAATTATGCATACATATGTGGGAGGTATGCAGATACAGAATTTTAAATTTTTCATCATGAATAATATACGTATTTATAAACAAAAGACAATTGGCTGAGGGGAAAAACGAAACTCTTCCCTCAGTAAATTATATATATATTTTTATAATTTTAAACTATTTTCGACGCGTATGATTCTTATTTTATCATTGCGGTGAGGGCAGTAGAAAATTGATTTATTCTAATGACAATCATTCGTGTCAAAAATGGTTTATATTCCTTTTAACAGATGGCGCACTAATGCATCATTTTAATAATTTTACCGAAGGGATTATAATTATTTTATGTTATTTCATACACACATAGGCGACATGAATTTAAATTTTATCTCTTCCTTTTACCGAAGGGATTATAATTATTTTATGTTACTTCATACACACATAGGCGACATGAATTTAAATTTTATCTCTTCCTTATAAGATCATGAAGACATATCCCGGTTTAACACAATCACTTAAAAATAACGAAAGCTCAGAAATTTCCGCTCAGCTGTGCTTCAAATGCTCGAACTGACGACAACATAGGCCGTGATCTCACCATTGAAGATCGGCAAAACTCTAATACTTAGCTGGTTAGTCCTGGAGTACAATTCATCTTCGCGGCCGTTGTAGCATTTAACCCTAAATACATCCACGCGGCCTATTCACCAGATTTATCCTCCGCGGACTTCTTCCTTAGAATAAAATGGTATTTAATAAGAAATAAATATATTTAGTTTATATAAAAGGGCGTACCTGGATCTGTAAAGAAAGAAAAAAAATCTGCTAGAAAATCTGCTAGTGGTATCTACCCATAGAGGACTTTACCGATATAATAGATTGCCTTTTGGTATCAGTCCAGGTTCAGTCATTTTCCAGAGGTGTATGGACATTCTTTTTCATGTTGTTCCCAACACTTATATGATATTTTCATTGGTGTTGAAGATGCACAAGAAATTACAGAATTTTTAAATGATCTTCAATAAATTAAAAGAGCTAAATTTCACCCTTATTAAAAAAAATGCTTATTTATTTAAAATATATTTGTTTTCTAGGTCACATATTATAAATTAAGATGGTGTTAGACCAGATTCAAAGAAATTGGAAGCATTGGAAAGGTGTAAAAGGCCTTTAGATAAAACATCATTGAAGAGTTTTCTAGGGATGTTGAGTTTCTTCTCAAAATACATACCTAATATGTCAACTTTGGCTAGTCCCCTTTATCAACTCCTAAAGAAGGACAATCGTTTGAAATGGTTTAGCCAATGCGAAAAGGCATTTTTGAATTTGAAGTTAACCCTATCAAATTACCAGGAGCTTATTCACTATTCAATGAAGCTTCCATTGACTTTAACCTGCGATGCATCTGCTTATGGCATAAGTAGGTTCTTGTGTCATATTGTGGAAGGGGAAGAGCAGCCAATTACCTTTGTTTCCAGAAGATCGTCAAGTGCAGAAGCTAAATACTCTCAGACTGAGAAAGAAGCACTTGCTATTGTGTTTGCAACTTCCAAATTGATACAATACTTGTTTGGGGGAAGAAATTGTGTTAAAGAGTGATCATAAAGCTTTAACGACTGTTTTTGGAGACAAAATACTTCTTCCGCCATTAATTTCTAATCACTTGCATAGGTGGGCTTTAGAGTTGTCAAATTTCGATTACGAAATTAAATATACAAATAAAGATACCATGCTCTGCGCGGATGCATTTTCAAGACTTACACTTGAGGAAATAAATTTAAGGGAAGACAACATTGATTTGGTGACACATGATATATCACTTTTAAATGTGACTCCATTGGACCACCTCATTATTGAAGAAGAAACCAATGAAGATCCTGTTTTAAATAAGCTCAAGGAATATATATTAGAATACCCCCAGTTAGCAAAAAAGAAAGAAACAATGAAACCTTTTCTTTTAAAATTGGATTTTTTTTTATACTACAGGGATGCATTTTTGTTGATTATTCTAGGGCAGTGATTCTAAGAACCTGTCAAGATCAAATGTTAAAGTTACTTCATCAAGGTCATATTGGAGTCAATCGCATGAAATCTCTAGCCAGATCTTCGGTTTGGTAGCCAAATAGGGATAGTAAAATTGAAGAGTTTGTAATGGAATGTTCTTCCTGTATGCATCATCAGGCAGCTCCTCCTGCTGAGAACAAACCTTGGCCCAGGACTAACCAACCGTGGCAGCGAGTTATGTTGACCTGGTCTGAAGGTATTTCAGAGGGGAATGTTACTTATTGTGGTAGTAGATGCAAATTCAAATTGGATTGAGGTACTCCCAATTAGAGGTACTACTTCGCAAGAGAATATCAAGCTTCTACGGGAGTGTTTGGCAAGGTACGGATTATCGCAATGCCTAGTGTCTGACAACGGTCCCCCCCCCTTTAAATCGTTTTAATTTAAGGAGTTTTTACGGAAAATTAATGTATACCACTTAACCTCGCCAGCATATAATCCCTCGTCCAACGGAATTGCTGAAGTTTCGGTAAGAATAATAAAAAAGCTCTGGAAAAGTCGTTAGAGGAATCTCCATACTAAAATATGGACTGTATTTAACAAAATATTCTATTTAATTATATTGTCACAGTAATGAAGGTGACGAGTCGTTTGGGTAGAATAAAATAATAATTTATTAGATGACTTTAAATAGTTAATTAGTTTGAGGGATAAAGAGAAATAGAGGTAAACTAAGTTAAATGGTTAAAAATAATGGTAAATTAAGGAAGTAATGTCAGATACCCAAACGGCTGGCGATCGGCTACACCCCTCAAGATGGCGGCTAATGTTTACAAACTTCCCGCCTAGCGCGCCCGCCATCTATCGGAGCTTAGGTATATAACACTTGCCAAGCTGACAGCGCGCGCCACCTATCAGGGCTTAGGTACATAACATTCGCCAAGCTGCCGATGTATTATTTACAGTTACAAGCTATGTACATTTGCATGACAATATAAATAGCCCCACCTCTTCAGATAAGCCTCCTGCAGTAATACAAAATAGGCGCAAATGGTTCAAGCCCAAGTGATACGAAGACTAGGTTACAATGTTTATCTAGTAAAGAACCTAAAAGGCACATTTAAGGTGCATGTCAATCAGATGAGGATAGGTTCAGATTCCAAATATGCTGAAGATTCTGATTGGACCTTGGACAACGCTGGAGCAGGACCTCGCCGACTGGAACAAGAACCTCAAGTTTCCACGTCACCTCCGCCTAGATCTACCCGACCTCGATACCCTCCTTGCCGTTTTCATCCAACTATGTACAAAATAAGAAAGGAGGAATGATCTGATCAGTTTGTTTTGTTTAAACATAATATATATCAGTGATATATTATATTATTACTTTACTCTGTTTTGATTTGAGATAATCGAAGGTATGCCAATTATTAAAGACTTTGTTTATTTTTTTTTATTATTATTTTTTTACTTATCCCTAGTACACGTGGTACAGGCTATGATAATCATGGTGGGTAATTAGCGACTGCTTTTACAGTAAGCGCACCACATTTCTACACATGTGAAAATCAGTTCGACTTTGCACTTACAAATGTGCCAGAGCCCCGTTTGGTTACTTGCACTCGCTGGTGGGGTTGGACTTTTGCAAAAATTGGGGGACATTGGAGAATTTTTTTTAAATAGAAAAAAGTGTCCAAAGCGGGAATCAAACCCGGGTCCTATTGGTCGACAACCAAACGGTTTAACCAGCCTTCCACCGACCCCCAACAAAGACTTTGTTTATAATGTTTATGTGTGCAAGAATTGTGAAATAATAAAATATAAAAGAAACTTATCAAAAATAATCATTTAAACAATGGACATCATGGATTCATAAAAATGAAAACAACGATAACATGTTTGGAAAAAAATAACAGAGGTTATATTAGAACATAGACAGATTCATTCAGTGTCGTTAATTGCAATCGATATAGAGGGTGCATTTGACAATGAATGGTGGCCAGCTCTTTTAAAATAATAGATCAAGATTATATACCCCCTGATTTAATTGAAATATTGAAATCTTTCTTGAATAATAAAAAAAAAAAACAATTTTTACTTATGGTGATAAAAAGGTTAATAAAACAATATCCAAAAGGCTGTTCACAGGGCGGACTACTGTCTCCATTTCTATGACTGATACTACTGAATGATTTATTAAACAAAATGCAGATTCCCAATTCTGAAATGCTGTGTTATGCTGATGATGTGACAATAATGGTTTTAAATAAGACAAGGATACTCTTAAAAATTTGATAGAATTAATCTTGGAAGAAATCGATCAATGGTGTACCAAAATAAACTGAAAATCAGTCTTGAGATAACTAACATTCTGCATTTGCACAATAAAGACATGTCCTCAAAAAAGTTTAAAAACAAAATAATTATGCCAGTACAGGAAATTAAAATATAAGGAGTCACTTTTGCAGATCATTTTAGAAATAAAAATAATTAATTGTAATCTTCAAATAGATATTATATTGTGGCGAAGAAATATTTTATTATTTAATTTAATATTATTCAATGAAAATATTCAACAGATTATAAAAATATATATTACTCTGTATTTGTGAAATCATCTTTAAAATATTTCTTTGCTTGCTTGCTTAAGATTCCCTAGCTGTAGATAGTTTTGCTGACCTGTTAATAATTGTCGACTCGTCGCTGTGTACTAAATACTTTTACATCTTAGGATATTTCAAGGCTTGATTTCTACGCTACAACTGGTGGAGAAGCTGGACCGATACCCATTAAGAAATAAAAGAAAAATTGATTCTGTTGAATCAGACGAAACTTCTATGAATGTAAAGACGGAAGCAGGTACCCAGGTAAGCAACTACGTTGTTTAACATCTGCCAAGGAACCCTTCCATTTTCTCCGGGGAGGATGGTGAAGATCTCCAAAAATAGTTAAAAGGGTATGCACGTGTGGCAAAGTACAACCATTGGGATGAAACCCTTTGTCTTACTAAAGTTTATTTTTATTTGTCTGGAACTGCTCTCAAATGGTTTGAGAACAACGAAGAAAGCATCCAGACTTGGAAGGAATTCGCATCTCAATTAGAGAATGTGTTCGGAAAAAAAAGAAGATTCAAAATTGCAAGCGGAAAAGAAACTTAAAACAAGGGCACAAATAAAAGGCGAAAGTACCGAATTTTACATCCAGGATGTCCTGTGCTTTTGCAAAGAGGCTGATCCTCAAATGAGCGAGGAAGATAAAATCTCCCACCTCATGAAGGGGATAGCTGAGGAGCTTTATCAAGCACTCCTACCGAGGGATGTACAGAGCACCGAGCAATTCATTACAGAATGTCGCCGTGTCGAAGCGCTCCGTTGTAGGCGAGTTACCCCAACCAAGTACGAGCGCCTACCAAATGTAGCCTCTCTCTGTGACCAGGATGACGGAGAAGATCTGTCATCGCTGATCCGAAAAATTGTTCGTGAAGAGATAAAGCAAGCATTGGACTCTCCTCAAGAGGAGCTTAAAGACTGAAGATAGTTTTGCTGACCTGTTAATAATTGTCGACTCGTCGCTGTGACGTCATCAATAAATACTTTCACATCTCAGGATTATCAAGGCTTGATTTCTACGCTACAATATTTAAAAAGAGCAAAAAGATTAAAAATCTGCTACTGTCAATTTGCGGAAAGGCTGAGTACACAAAAGAGACTTACATTATACAAAACAATTCTTTCTTCTTAGGACAATTCTTTTTTATGGATCGGATATATGGTATAAATTCGTAAATAAAAAAAATATATAAATAAATTAAATTCATTTTTCAATACCAAATGCTATTATGGTGCACCTAATAATATAAAACGACAAGTTCTAATTGTATACATAGCATAGCCAAGATGCCTTTGCTCAACGATATCATTGAATCCAGTGAAATTAATTATTTAGAATAAATTTAGAAGAAAACCAAAAATACAATTTAGATGCCCCAAGCATAATAACGGATTTTATTGAATTTAAAATAGATACCTTAAAGAACAACACAAACGAAACTTTTCAAAGCTTCTTCCCTAACAACATGTCAACATATTTCCGGCCAAACTTTCATAATTCTCAATTCATTTATGATATGGGAATTTCAGAATCTTTTAAAAAAGAATTAAAGCAGTGGAAGACTCGAGTTGTTTTTGTAGACATGAAGAACAAACCTCAATACATCTTTTACTGGATTGTCTTGTTTTTAAAGAATATAGAATCGACAATAATTTAATAGTAACAGATCCAAGTATTTTTATTTCCAGTAAAGAAATGTATATTAAATTCAATACCTTTTGTAGATATATTTTAAATTATATAGCAACAAATATATTTTGAGGAAATGATAATTTATATTATGGTGATTGTATATAATGCCAGACACTTCTTTTTTTGTACACAGTTCTTTTTTCTCGTTTTTTTTTTCTATTTTTCTGAGTGTTAATATCATATAACTATTCTATTCACGGCTTAAAATTAATGTATATATAGGTAGAGACAAATGTAAAGGCATACATGTATGATAGCGCTAGTGTCCTTAGGAGGACATAGCGCTCTAAATTGAAATAAAATAAAATAGAAAGCATTTTTCTGATGTCTACGACGTAACGCACCATGCCATCCCGGGGCTAGCTGATATCAAAGAAGACCCAATTCGAAAGTACTTCAATCATTAAACTGAGCAATTAGATATGGGAATTTAGTGTTAACGGAGAGCTACTTCAAAATATTAAAGGAAGTCTTTAAATGAAAATATGCGCATCCGTTTTATAAAAATACTAGCGGACCCGCCCGGCTTCGCCCGGGTTTTACCCGAGTAAAAGTTTGTCTAACGAATCTCTCGATAAAGTGAACATTTTTTTCCCGGTCCCTTGAAAAATACTCGATAAGTTGAATAAAATCAATATTAATTGGTTCCCTCGGTAATTGGAAGTTAAAGGAATAGTATCTTGCCTTGGAATTGTATCATTATTCTTGTATGGATGTACCCGGCTTCGCCCGGGTTTTACCCGAGTAAAGGTTTGTTTAACGAATATCTCGATAAAGTGAACATTTTTTCCCGGTCCCTTGAAAAATACTCGATAAGTTGAATAAAATCAATATTAATTGGTTCCCTCGGTAATTGGAAGTTAAAGGAATAGTATCTTGCCTTGGAATTGTATCATTATTCTTGTATGGATGTACCCGGCTTCGCCCGGGTTTTACCCGAGTAAAGGTTTGTTTAACGAATCTCTCGATAAAGTGAACATTTTTTCCCGGTCCCTTGAAAAAATACTCGATAAGTAGAATAAAATCAATATTAATTGGTTCCCTCGGTAATTGGAAGTTAAAGGAATAGTATCTTGCCTTTGAATTGTATCATTATTCTTGTCTCAAATAAATTGCCGTGTCATCCTGAATTTTGTCTTTCCTAATTTTCTACATTACAAAATCATCGTATCATCATGATAATATTTAGAGCAGATTGTTGAATTATAACAGATAAATTAGAATAATTATCTTGATTATTTCTAGGCGAAAAGTTATTTCAAAAATTTTATTTGCTAGAAACCTTCCCAGTACTATACTAAATAACTTCCCAAAGTTTCATGGCGATCCAATGAGTGGTTTGGTCAGGCATAAAGGACAAACAAACAGACATACATTCATTTTTATATATATAGATTAACAGTAATTAAACGTAACAGTAAGAAAATGTTGATTTTAAAATATTTTAATTTTAAAATATTTTAATTTTTTCATATTTTAAATATGTAAATAGAGTCTCTTAAGAAAGACCACCTAAAAACATGAATCAACTTGTTTCTCCTGTTGGTGGTCTCTCATTGAAGATTCTAATTGCTATTAAAGAATCTCTAATAGACCTTTAATAAGAGACTGCCTCTTGGAAAGACGGTGTAGCTACGAAATGGATATTCCCGGCTTCGCCCGGATTTTACCCGAGTAAAGGTTTGTCTAACGAATCTCTCGATAAAGTGAACATTTTTTCCCGGTCCCTTGAAAAATACTCGATAAGTTGAATAAAATCATTATTAATTGGTTCCCTCCGTAATTGGAAGTTAAAGGAATAGTATCTTGCCTTGGAATTGTATCATTATTCTTGTCTCAAATAAATTGCCGTGTCATCCTGAATTTTGTCTTTCCTAATTTTCTACATTACAAAATCATCGTATCATCATGATAATATTTAGAGCAGATTGTTGAATTATAACAGATAAATTAGATAATTTATCTTGATTTTATCTAGGCGAAAAGTTATTTCAAAAATTTTATTTGCTAGAAACCTTCCCAGTAATATACTAAATAACTTCCCAAAGTTTCATGGCGATCCAATGAGTGGTTTGGTCAGGCATAAAGGACAAACAGACATACATTCATTTTTATATATATAGATTAAATTTTTTTTGTCCCATGTATATTGAAATTTGCAAAAATCCTTTTTAAAATTTAAAACTGTAATTCAATATCTCGTGGGCTTAATTTGTATTAAAATTTGTTTTTTCCAATTTAAATTATAAATAATTTACATAATCTGTTTTAAATGTTTTAAAATTCAATTAAAATACTCTCTTTTTTTATTTTCAAATATATAAATATTAACAAATAACTTCAAAAAAGCCTACGAATCCTAAACACAACGGAAACTCACGACAATTAAAGCAATCGGATTCAAACACGCATTGAATATTAACACATTAAAAATATATTTTAAAATGTTTTATAAATAACTAGCCGAATGACCCGGGCAACGCCCGGGTTTTACCCGATTAAATGTTTTTATTCAAATACTATTCGTCACAATTATAAATTGGCACCGTGGATGTCACTTTTGTGAAACGTCCCGCTCCAAAATTTGTGTGTTTTTAAAATATAAAAATAAAAATGTAAATTTTCACAACGATATTTGAAAATTATATTATTTTGATTTTCAAATACTATTCGTTACAATTATAAATTGGCGCCGTAGATGTCACTCTTGTGAAACGTCCCGCTCCAAACTTTGTGTCTGAGAAGCGATATTTTTATAGAAAGATGAACTGGCTTTTGTTTTCTGCTCGAATGAATGTTTTTCTGTTAGAATGTTGTTCCTGCGTACAAAAATATGAACTGGTTTCACCCGTGGTCTCTGCTTTTGGGAATTTTTCCCGATTTAATTTTGTATCTGATAATCAAACATAATACAGCAATATTGTCATCATTTTCTGACTAAAAAACAACTTATGCGAAAAATATCTCTTCCAGATTTTTCTCTATGTCCTGCTAAAACACGTTTTACATGTACATTAGGTCAGCTGACATTACTTATCATCTTCACCGCTAGAGGCGCTGCTTGCGAGCGAAAGGGCAAATTTGCAACGCAATTTGCAAAAACTCGAAGAATATTCGGTATAGAGACCTGATATTTTCACTATAAGTTTTTCCAGATTCTACTCTATATACTCTTAAAATTTTAGTCATTTAAAAAGGAAATATTAGCGCATAAATAGTTATAAACAGCATTAATTTTAAAATTGAAATATTCAAAATTATATTTTGGTGTTTTTTTTTTTTTTTTTGAAACGATGATTTGTCTTTCCATTCACTCAGAGGCGTGGATGAAAGCCTTTGGAGGTACTGGCTCATCAGTGGAGAACTTTCATGGCAGTTTCTCAGACCTGAGCCATTCTTTAAATTATGGAGATAGACTCTTGGTATTGTCAATTTAGACGATAGTTGATTTCTAAACTATATATAGGGATTTAAATTTTGTCCTTATAAAAATAAAATATGTTTCTAATAAAATAAAAAAAAATGATTTTTGAAAAATGTAAACAAAAATAAGAGATAATATAATTTATAGAATATTTCAACCTAGAATTTCTTGGAAAAGGTGTACAATAAAATAATTAAATAAATTGAATGAATATAAAAAAAAACACATATACTATACATAAAAAAATTAAAAATAATAATTATTAAAAGCGCTCGGGCATAAATTAAGCCATTAATATTGCTTGAAAGCTGGCAGGTTGTTGAGTAGTTTGATTTTTACCCACTAGGCGGCGTTCTCGACAAGCCGGTTAACCAGACGATGATGGAATGGCGATGAAGGTAGGTCGTCTGATATTGTTTCTTCGCTCGGTTCCTTTTAATTTTTAATTTTCACATCATTAGTGTTTTGTATATTTTTTATGACCTCCATTATGCGCAAATTTTTCACGTTTAACGTTTTTCAACTTTTTTTTTAAAGATTCCGTAATAAAAGCGTCAAAATACATATCACAAATATTCAACATGTAACGTTGTACTGGTAGAAATCGGCAGACTTTGAATTTCTTATATTCAAGATTTTAAAAATTATATTGATATATATATTATTTATATAAATTGGATTTTATGAATATATAATAGAGAGAGAGAGAATATAGTCTTTATTTTTAGAGAAGTATCCATTTTTTCAGATTTTTTTATATTCCTTTTGGTTTTAAATTGAATTTACATTTACCCTTTTTACACGTATAATAAAAAGGTAAAATTACTGCACTCTAATAGAATTCCAAAAATTGAAATTTAATATTGTGAAAAATAAATGAAATATGCATTAACTATATGAAATATTTATTCGCTTTCTTTTTCAAATACGTATAGTAAATAACATGTAAAAAAATATATATTGTTTATTTTGGAATCAATATTTTGAATGTATAAATAATTACACACACACACACACACACACACTATATATTTTATTTTGATATATATATTTTTAATGTATCTTTAAAATTATTTTTGAATGTCATATTTATTGATTTCTGAAAATAACTAGAAAAAATATTGAAATTTGATAAAAGGAATAAAATTTATAATTTCAAGATACTTGGAATTTTGTTGTTGGTTATAGATATTTTAAATTGGGGAACAAATATATTTAGGGAATATTTAGTAAATTTATTACATTTTTATATTTAATCTATGAATAACTAATTCGAGGATAAAGGGAAATTAGTGTGTTCATTATGCTTGAAGCCTTTTTCCATTTAGCTTTTAAAAAAATTAAATACCTTTTCAAAAGCTGAGGGAAAGCTGTTGAAGGGGGCATAAAGTCGATCCTATTTGAAAGGGGTTAATCCTGAGTATAATTTTCTTTGTAGAAGGAATATCTATCTTTCCCCACGGAAATTACAATAAATTATATTCCTTTGTATCATATCTTTTGGGGAAAATAACCCAGAAATAAGTTACTTATATGAATCTTTTATTAACTCAAGCTTTCGAAGCTCCTCTATATGGCTAACTATATAGTTATAGTTATAATTATAAAGTTAGAATTAATCAGCGATACTTCTTAAGAAGGCTTCCAAGGTCAGGAAAACATCAGTCAATAAAATATACATACAATAAACTTATACCTGAGTTAGTTTTTTTTTTTTCAAATAACGAGGGAAACAATTCCCTTAATAAAAGCAGCTCTTATAAACGTCGGGTCAACAATAAAATTGAATTGGGTGTTATGAAAATATATTATTTCTACAAGAAGCTCCCTAATCAGCAGTTCATTTTTAAAACTATATTATAATACTACACATATAGTATGCAACTACATAACTCCACATCCTGTAATTCAGTTTCATATATATTCCCTGTTTATATATGTAGGAAGTAGTACTAGAGAATGCCGTGTCTGTGCAAATACATATGCACATAGAGGAGGATAACATGAATTACAGTATAAGGAAAAGCCAGTAAACGCCATGAGGAAAACAGTGCAGATAAATCAATTAGTGAAACCCTGTGGGATTTTTCAAGGAAAATTACGAGTTAAATTTACGCATTTACTATGTGCTAGATTAGAAAATGTACATGTATACTTTGGACAACACGCTGGTGTATTAGCGCCTTTTAATTGATATCCTCAACAGTGGGTTAAAATCATACGGCGCGCCATCTGTAGTCAAAATTATAAACTATTTATGTTCGAATGTTTATTATATTTTTCTTTTTAATAACCGATTCTCTATATAAAACTGCCCCTACTGCAATGATACAAATATTAGGAAGGCTTGGTTATCAGTTACAAACCTTCCCCACCCTAGCGTGTTCACCACAGATTACCAGACCCTTCCTACTATATTATCATTGCAGTAAGGGCAGTGTTACAGAATTGCTCATTTAAAAAGGAAATATTAGCGCATAAATAGTTATAAACAGCATTAATTTTAAAATTGAAATATTCAAAATTATATTTTGGTGTTTTTTTTTTTTTTTGAAACGATGATTTGTCTTTCCATTCACTCAGAGGCGTGGATGAAAGCCTTTGGAGGTACTGGCTCATCAGTGGAGAACTTTCATGGCAGTTTCTCAGACCTGAGCCATTCTTTAAATTATGGAGATAGACTCTTGGTATTGTCAATTTAGACGATAGTTGATTTCTAAACTAATCTGGTGACCCAGGCCTTCCCAATCTTTGAAATATTATTTTCAAAATTCCCTTCATAATCCCTATATATATATATATAAGTCAGTGTATGTATGTTTGTAAGTATGTATGCATGTATGTATGTATGTATGTATGTATGACAATTGAAACAAATTCTATTGACTTCTTGTCAATAATTTACATTAAAAATGGGAATAAAACTGAAATATATATGATCATGCGGGGGATGTGCCCCGGCGAGTGAGCCTTCTTTCCCAGGCGATGAGCGGGTCCTCTACTCCTCCGGTCAGCCCAACCTGTACGAAGTACCTGTAGATGATGGATTTGGCCGACGCCAGGATGGCCAGGTCGTCATCTTCGAGGCCAGACCCGAAAATCCAGGCCCGAATGTCAGGGGGGTCGCCCGAGGACACTGAAGGCTTCGATGATGAGGGGACTGAAACGACTGCAGCTCCAGTAGTGATGGTCAAGGGAGCGATCTACGGAACCGCAGGCCTGGCATGATGAACTGGTCGAGGCCGGATGGTTCGGGTGGGGCAGGGCATGGAGGGCCAACCTAAGCGCAATGTCGGCGTCGTGGCCCGAGAAGGCGCAGCGCCGCAGTGAAGTCCAGTCGAGCCTGGCCGCGCGTCAACCACAGATGTCCATCTGGAGAGAAGCCTGGTGATCGGCTGTGCCGCAGGCGCGGACGTCCCAAGGCGCGACGGGCCGAGCGGGTGGTGAGTCTCGAGAAGGGCGTGTTGGTCCCGCGCAAGACCACAGCCTCAGCCAGGCTGGCAGCCGTGGTGCTCTCCCGGAGGTACTCCTTTAACGTCCTCCGGCAGAAGGCAACAAGGGCAGCGGCGTCCGCGAGAGAGGAGCGAGTAGGGCGGATGTCAGGGGCATCCCTCAGGTCCGCGACACGGACCCCGGACCAGCGCGCAGGGGCCAGGAGGTTGGGAGGGCGAAGGAATCGGCAGCCACCAATGATGGGGAGCTACAATAGCTGGGATGTGGGACAGCCCGGTGGTCGAGGCCAAGGATCTTGGAGGCCTCCTCCCAGAGCCTTAGTAGCCGTAGACGACGGGGCCAGAGCGGAGTACCGTCGGGAGGGGGATAGAGCCAGACGCCACCCAAAAACAGCCAGGAGAAGCCATTCTTTCCCCCACGGAGCGCAGCCTGAGCGCCCTCGAGGCAGGCCAGATGGAGTTGGGCGCCGATGTCCAGAAACCCGAGGCCCCCGAGGATAACAGGCCCCGATACGATGCCTGCGGGAAGCCAAGCTGTGCGGTCAGGGCCCCAGATAAACCTTCGCAAGCGGGCCTGTAGCTTGGTGATGGTAGCCTCTCCGGGCAGGTACTCAGGAAGGTGGTGCTGGGTGGTTGAAAGTACCAGGGTATTGGCGGCTATGGCTCGGCCGACAAGAGAGAGTCCGCGCGTGAAAGGCGTCCACTTCCTGCAGGCAGAATCCAGCATGGTCAGAAGATGCTGTTCCTGGCGGGCGACAGATCTGAAGGGGGCAATGTCCGTCCCCAGGACTTTGATGGAAGATGTCGACCAGGAGACACCTAGGGGAGAGTCACCGCGAGCGCGCCACGCACCGCACCAAAGGCCAGCACTCTTCTCGAAGTTCACAGCTATGCCCGAAGCCCGACGGAAGTCCTGAAGAACGGCCTCCAACCGCTCAAACTGCTCGTCGCGGCGAATCAGGAGGGTGATGTCTTCGGCGTAAGCGATGACATTGCCCACGCCGAGGGAGGACTCGAGGAGACGAAGCAGCGGCCCTGTCGCGATGCTGAAGAGTGGGGCACTGACGGCGCAGGCCTACCTAAGGCCGTTTAGTAGGTGGAAGGCGGTGGTGTGGAACTCTCCGGCCCTGATCGTATGTATGTATGTATGTATATGGTAATTTAAACCAGCAACCTCATATTGTATAATACTTATAACAAGATTCTCATGTTGTATAATAGAACACATTTATAAATAATTATACGCATGATTGACATGTTTAATTACATCATCATGTGTAATGTACTTTGTACAAATTGAGAATAAATAAATAAAACTCTGTAATATATTAAGAGTTTTTTGAGCTAAAGCAAGAGATTTAGATGGAAGTCCAACAACATATGAAGATAGGAAACTGCCAGGGCGGCACCAGTGAATAATTTCGCTTCCGATCCACGCTCTTGTTGCATCCGCTGAAATTCAATACTTCCTCTCTCGGCTAAGATATATAAGACCTCCGCCCTTGCCGAAAATATAGTCACTTCACCATCAGCGGAAGCCCTCGTCACTTCATCTTCTGATGCTCGACCATGCCGTAGATCAGTAATAAAAACTTCTATCTCCATCTTTCGCTGCTTAGCTCGACTCCAATCTGTTCATGGAACTTTCCTAATACAACTGTGTCTCTTCGTTTTTTTGTGTGGACATTCCCAAGCTTTCCACTCTGCCTCGACCACGACTGCCTGTACTCTGTGAGAACTGTTAAAGGTCTTCCAAGGTGCAGAGATGTACTAGAAAACTCCCCATCCTGACTGTTCCTCTCGGTCAACACAGTATAGCGAGAGTCGACAGGATCTCACACCATAGCTTAAGTCGACTGGATACCTCATCACATGTATGTATGTGTGTATGTTCGTCGGCTATACACGTCCACAATACGTAAAAATTTGACTTAAATTTTAACAGTATATATTGTAGAATTTGGAAAACCTTATAGTGAAAATTTCAGGTCTTTATCCCGAATATCCTATATAGTTAATAGGCTAACAGAGTTAACAGTTGTTAAGTTTGAAGCTATCTCCTCCAAAGAAACTTAACTATAAATAGCCATCTATATACCAACATTTTCGTTATTTTTTGCCTTTAATAACCCACATATCTATAAAAATAGAATTGCAATTTTATTTTTTGATTTGTTTCATATTATTTTTTTTTCACTTTAAATGTATTTAAACTTTTCACCAATGGCTATATTTCCTCACCAGAAATTGCTTACCAAACTTGAGAGTGGGTCTCTTGTTACAAGAGCCTGTGTTTATGCATGGACAGCACTATGTGGCTTTTTCACGTGTGACAACTTTGGATAGCATACATATAAGGTTGAACCCATGTATAAATAAAGCTAGAAATTTATTTTTAATTAGTCTTTTAGATACATTTTTTTATAAGTAGTCTCCTCTGCAATATAGTTGGAAACTTCTTTTTTTTTTATGATTTATTTTCTTATATATTTTTTACATTTTAAATACATTTATGTAAATTTAACCAATGCCTATAGTTTCTCACCTGAAAGGATTTTTTTTGTATTATTTGTTTGCTAATAAACTATTTATTTCGATTATGGCCTTTTCTTTATTCACTATTTTTTCCATTGCTCTAGAAACTATTCATTTCGAATTTATTCTTCTCTTTATTTACATTTTTTTCCACTGCTCTATACATAAATCTTATACATTTTCAGTTGCCACCGTCGCCTCTGTAATACCTTTTAGCGGTAAAGTTGTATTTTAACAACAATCAACTGTCTAAATTTGAATTTTAAAAAGGTCGAATTATCGATAGTGTCGAATCACAGTTTGTTATATGATAGGCCATAGTTCAGAACATCAAAAAATGGTCAAATTATCGCGTGTCGATATAAAACTAGAATTTTTATTTTAATAAAGTCCTTCAAATTAATTAATTCCTATTATAAATCTTTCTTTTTTTTCACTCTAAATATATATTTTTAAACTTTTCCACCAATGTCTATAGTTTCTTCCCTGAAATTGCTTACCAAACAAGAGTCAGTGATTTCTCAGTGTCAACAGTTTGAGTGTGAGAATGTGGAGGAGCAAAATAGCTTCCTACTGAATATCTCAATAAACTCAAGATTGGTGCTTTTTTTAATGCTTCTGAGATATTTTAATCCTAAGCAGGGTATTTGCAAATGGCACACGTAGGGTGATACAGCGCATATGCTCTCATGTCCTTGAAGTACAAATACTGACAGGGACCAATGTTGGACACACTGTATTGATGTAAAAATATATTTGGCTCATTCAAATATCAACGTTCTCTTCATTCTGAAGATGCAAGAGTTTTCACTAAGGTTGGCTTTTGCTATGACTATAAATAAGGCTCAAGGCCGAACCTTTGCTAGAGTGGGTCTCTTGTTACAAGAGCCTGTGTTTATGCATGGACAGCTGCTCTAAGTGACTTTTTCACGTACGCGAACTTTGGATCGCATACATGTAAAGTTGAACCCATATATATATAAAACTATTAATTTAGTTTTTAATAGGGTCCTTTGAATTAATTCATTTAATAAGTCGTCTCTATACATAAATTTTATACATTTAAGCTGGCGCCGCCCGCCTCTGGGAAACATTTTTAGGGGTGAGGTTGTATTTAAACAACAATCAACTGTCGAAATTTGAATTTTAAAATATTGGAATTATCGGAAGAGTTGGAATATCGGGAGTGTCGAATTACAGTTTTATTTTATGATAGGCCGCAGGTCAGGACATCCAAACATTCTCGAAAAATAATGTGTCGAATTAACGAGATTATACTGTATATATAAAACTTTAAATTTAGTTTTTTATGAGGTCCTTTAAATTAATTCATTCCTTTTATATGTTGTCTTATCTTCAATACAGTTATGTTGTTTGCAACTTTATTTTCTGATTTGTTAAAATTTCTCTTCTTTTTTCATTTTAAATGAATTTTTTAGGTATAGGCATCAATGCCTATAGTTTCTCACCTAAAAGGATTTTTTGTATTATTTGTTCATTCAATCTTTTGATATATTTTGATCAAATATCAAGTTCCTAATAGTGAAGTGGTATGTTATGCGGATGATGTATCAATTATATGCTGGCACAACAATTGCAAAGACCTGAAATTAGTTATAGAAAAGGCATTAAATACGATTGATGTATGGTGTAAGAGTAACAAACTTGAAAAAGGTCTAGAAAAAACGAATATACTTTATTTACATAGCAAAGAAAAAATCCCAATCAAATTTAATAATGAAATAATCATACCAACTCTGGAGACCAAAATTTTAGGAATAATAATTGCAAATCACAGAAGAAGAAACAAAATAAATTTTACATACTACATAGAAGAAATAGTAAATCGTACAAAACGTTTTAAAAATTATCTCTTCTCAATTTGTGGGAAATCTTGGGGTCTAAGCACCCAGAAAAGGCTAACTTTATATAAATCCGTTTTCAGATCAATACTTACATATGGAGCCGAAATTTGGTTCAAATATTTAAATAAATATTTTTTTACAAAAATTAAATTCAACCCAATATCAAATACTAACATAGTGTATACAAGCCTATAAATCCACATCATATAGTTGTGTTCATAGTTTGGCCAACATTTTTCTGATCTCAGACTTTATCGAATCCAGAATCATGATATCTGTGTGTGTGTGATCTGAGAAACTTATCCACAGATGATCAACAAATATATTACCCATTTATTTCAGGAATTATAGATACCTTTCTCAAATCAAGAATGAAAAACGAGGCAAATAATACTTTCTTAAGCTTTTTTTCTCAAAAAAATCCCTAAATACTTTCGTCCAAATTTTTATAATTATCAATTTGTTACAAACCACGGAAATTTCAAAAGTTTTTTAAATAGAATAAAGGCAGTGGAGGACTCAAGTTGTTTTTATGGTATTGAGGAACAAACCTCAAGACATCTGATCGATTGCCCAGCATTTCAAGATTATATAATGAAGAATGAACAAGTTGTTTGTGAACTTAACGATTTGATTTCCGATTTTTTATTATTTTTTATTAACATCATGAAACGCGATATCCCAAACTCAGGGATATTTGCGTCGATACCTTTCTCTACATCACAACAAATTGGCTATATACAATCCTTTTCAATTCATTATTTTACATAATTAACCAAAGAAAATTGTCCGAAGAGAAAAACAAACAACAAAGCAAAACACACAAAGCAAGCATCGTAATTATTTTCCTTCTAAGTTTCCCTCTCCCTTTTCCATTTCAAAAGAAAGTTGTAAATAAATTTGCAAAATTGATCAAAACTTTTACACCTCTCTTTATCGTCTACAAATTCATCAATCTGTCCAATACGACCAAATTTGTTTTCCCTATAAACCCGGAAAATTGGGCAATTCATTAGTAGATGTTTCGAGTCCTGAATTTCACCTCCGCAGAAGCATCCTGGTTCCTTCACCGCGCCGATAGTTGACAAAAATTTCCCAAAATTACCATGATCTGTAAGGAATTGGATATTATAAAATTTTGGACGGAAAAATCTTGGGATTCCAGACACAAAAAAGCTTCTGAAAATTTCATTAGTATTATCAAAAATTTCTTTCATTTTTGCGTGTAAGAATGATTTGACTATACTTGGAGCATGGGGTTCGTAAGTAATTAGATCTTCAGTGGACAGATGAGCTAGAAAATATTTGATTATTCTAGATTCTATATAGTCTGTTAGGAGTGGAATTTTTGCCAAACTATGCACACAGTTTGATGAAGTGGTTTTATTTGCTCTAACTGCCCAAAAATGATCTGGTACTGCATGGAATTCAGTTTTTGTTTAGAACGATTGTTTAAATATTTAAACCAAATTTCTGATCCGTATGTAAGTACAGGCCTTATTATTTTTTATATAAAGTTAACCTCTTTTGAGTATCTAAACCCCACATATTGCCGCTTAGTGAACATAATAGATTTTTCATACGCCCTGCCTTACACAGAATATAATTTACATGCGGAGTAAAGTTAACTTTATTTTTTCATTTTTGATTTGAAAATTTCATTCCCAGAAATTTTACTTGCTTAACCGGCCTAATTATATTTTTATTAACCTTAATAGGTATTTTTTTCTCTGTTATGCAGGTATAGCAAATTAGTTTTCTCTGTACTGATCGTTAATTTATTTCTATTACACCATTGGATCACATAATTTAAGATGTATTCGCTTGCGGTTTTTAGTCCTTCAATAGTCTTATTACAGCAGATTATTGTAACGTCGTCTGCATAACATATAATATCTGCATTCATTGATTCAAAATTTATCAACAAATCATTTAGCAAAATATTCCATAGAAGTGGTGATAAAGGTCCACCCTGTGGACATCCTTTAGTTAGTTTCTTATAAAAAGTTTCTGATTCGTATGTAAATTTCACCTCCCTTTCATTATTCAAATAAGATTTTATGATCCGTATTAAATCTGAGGGAACATTATCATTATCCATTCGTTTTATAATCGCAGGCCACCATGCATTGTCGGAAGCACCAGCTATATCTATAGCTATCAAGGAAGTCAATTCTTTTTGTTTATGTTTCAATATAGTTTCTATAATTTTTTCCATTCCAGTAATAGTTGATCTAGATTTCATAAAGCCATGCTGCCTTGAGCTCATCAGATTATTTTCTAAATAATAGTTACTTAATTTATTTTTTATTATATTCTCAAATGTTTTAGAGAGATTAGATGTCATGATAGGTCTATAACTTTTATTTACTTCATAATTCGTTTTGCCTGGTTTTGGAATTATTTTTAATAACGATTTTTCCATTCATCCGGATAGTATCCCATTTATCCCAAAAATGAGTTGATATACATTTAGCTGTTAGTCAATCTGCATCCTGTGACGAACACACCAGTGGCTAGATGGTGTGGGTCGGCGGATATGCTAGAGAGAGACTCTACAAAATATATCATCGTAAATGAAGAGTGGAGATTAGTGGCAATATTAGTTCGATAATTGATTAATCAGTAATTCTATAGAGGCGCATGGGTTGATAGAAGGTTGACAAAGTTATAAAAATGAGAGGGGCTTTAAGGGGAAGATTGATAAGGGTTGGTTGTAAGCAAGGCTCACGTGGTGGTTGGAATTCTTCGACGCCTAAGATAACAGAGTGAATTATGAGTCGTTTAGGGCAAGAAATTATTTTTCGTGAGCCGTGCTTACAAGTAGGAGAGAAGGTCATATACAAAGTGGTACAAATGTTTAGGTAGTGGAGCACTATTTATATGAATAACTTGAATATGAAAATACTTTGTTATTCTTAAAAATCGTAAAGCCTGAATAGGTAAAAATTCCAATTTTAATTTTTAAGGGATGAATTTAAAATATAAATTATTTAATTAAAATGTGTATTTTTAAATTAGATTGGTAAGGTAACTAATTAAATGGGTTACAAATATATATAAAAATAGTATGAAGAATAAAATAATTGTTAATAGGTGTGGAGAGAATAAATGGCACTAAACTAATTATGGAAATATTGGCATCAGAGTTTACAAGGAATGACTTCTTTGAAGAATGAATGGTAGGGGTAAAACAATTGCACTTACAGGTTATGTTGGGTTATAGAAAAAGTATATTCATTGAGTTCATTTGGGGAGGGTTATGTCTGCTGTACGTGCTATTGTTGTTCCCCAACTGTAGCTGCAGGGGTATGGCGGAGTCTTGTCGATGGTGGTGGAAGGTGCCCTTATCTGGCACGGTGATCGTTCATGGGCAGATCTAGTGCTAGGAGAAGTGTGCAGCAGGTTCATCTCCGTCGTAGGTGATCACTTCTTCCGGATCACGGTTCAAAGGATGCTCGAGGAAGAGGGTGAGAGCTCGAAGAGAAGTGGCTACAGTTGAGTTGTAAATTCTTGTGGAGCTTGGCTGTGAGTTTGTCCGATCACCATGGCCTTTCTTCTAGTTTTCTTCATATTCAAGTATTGCTTCCCGGCCAGGTCTTATCCTGTCGACTTTTATGTGACAATATAATAAGGTGGGAAGAGAAATAAGTAAACGAATACAATAAAGCATCAAGGGCTGCGTATCTTTATAAAGATACGCAGCCCTTGATGCTTTATTGTATTCGTTTATAAATTGTACAGGGTTTTTTCATTCTATATAGAGAAATAAGTAAACCACAAGTTGAAGAAGGAACCCAGGCAACCAGAGAGAGAGAGGGAGAGAGCCGGGCGGCCATTCGTGTCGCATACACTCCCCAACTGTTTTAAAAGTCCCAAGGTGTTAACGGACGGCCCCAGTTGCCGCCCCTTGGAATGTCCCGTCTCTCTCTGGGCTGGCTCTAGGTTTGCTCTATTATTCCTGGAAGAGCATATATTATGACATATATAGGGTGTGTCAAATGGGTGTCGTACAAACGGATCATTTTGCTGTCACTACCAATGTCACAGATAATAGGTCAGCTGAGACAATAGGTGGTGGCCTCCAAGGTGTTATTGGGTAACATAAATTATACGTCCAGGTGTATACACGCAAAAGCAGTTCTGGTGTACTACATTGTACGGACTCTTACTTGGACAGTCCTTAGTTGTCCAGCCAGGTGAGTCATATCAAATGGAAGAATAGTAAAATAAACCTACCAAGTGGATCCCCATTTGGCCGCAAACAGTCGCCCCAAATATCAACTCCCATTGACACTAACCAAGTCACATTCACAGTGGTAGTTATAAACAGATTGTAGCGGGACCGTTAGGGTTTGAACAATCTTGAAAATGATTAATAGACTCAATAATTCTTTTGTCATTAAAAATTAATCGCAGTATCTTCCGGACAAGCTCTTCTTCGGCTATAAAAAGGAACGTACTTGCTAATTTTGGTGGGCAGAGAAATACGACCTTTAGTACTCAAAGTCCACCAAGTATTTACTAGTAAAGCAAATAGTTAGTACTATTGAGATATTACGCACCTCCCTTCAGTGACGCCTGGCTTCTCATTTCATTAAATAATATCTTTATAGAAGTGCTGCACTTTAAAGTGTGTGTCACCACAAACAGACAAGTAGGAGATCCAACGCCGCCTTAAAAATTGGTTGAGTGGCCTATTTACCTTCCAATGTTTTTCTTTCACTCTTCTCTCTCTCTCTGCGTTAGACAGGGTTTCATTATTTTCATCTCTCCGCTGTCATTTTATTGGAAACTATATTTACAATCATTTCGGTAATTGTGCCACTTATTGTAGAGGAAAATATTTAGGAGCGCCCGGCTCATCAATGGTACCAATGGCCCACCGCGACTGGTTTGTTCGCTGGCTAGTGTATTGGAATGTTGGAGAGGTGCCTAAATTCCTCAGAGTCAAGCGAAAGTTGCATACCAACTAGCGTAATGCGAATATACTCTCCAATTTAATACTTTTTTCTTTTTTATGTTAATGTCGCTTCTAATATTGTTCCGCTTTATAAATGGATAGGCTTCTTCGGTGTTAATATTGGGATTGATAGTTTAACCAATATATTTTTTACAATATTTTATTAGTATTATAGTATAGTTTTAAACAGATTTTGAGATTTTGTGTAAGGATCAAGAAAATGGAAGAGAGCAGGTTGCTTCGCGTATGTTTGGCACACCTCTGGACATTGCTCAACCATCAAGGAACAGGCTGCAAATTTGTTGAAAACCTGTCAACTATTTTAGACTCAAAGGGCTTCTCATTCTTGAAGGGTTGTACGGACTATACTGTTATACATACTGAAATACCCGGTATTATTTAAATAGCAACTGAGAAATGCATTCAAAACGACAATGCGCAAATCCTAAATACCTCTCATTACAGTCACTTCAAACACTTTAAAATATCAATAAAAGCAGAACTATATCTATTCACGAAAACACATTTGGTAATTAAAATACATTTTGCGCAACTAAGACTCCTATGGGTGTTCTTTCCAGAAAACCGTTCAAAGCGCAGGAAGACTGATTGTCCTTTAACTTGTGATCTATACAATAGCGGATTCAAGATGGAATCATGTATATAATATTTAGGTGCTTTTACTTGGAGAAACAGTGAAAAGAACTATTGGGCGATTTATCCTCGTCTCAATCCGATAGTCATCAAAAATTAATTCTACAACTCTGCAGTCACCGTTCAGGGAGATTAATAGAATCACTGAATGTCGTGGTCCATTTAGATGAGGAAAACAAAAGCTGAAACTCGGCTGATTCTTCCACACTCGCCTTTTCTGTGATACGCTAACCTAAGCACGGTGGATTCTCTGGCCACTGAACATGCATCGGACCTGGAGGCTGTTGGTCTCTGCGCTGCCTGGAGTATAGGAGCTCCATCTATTCCTACTTCCTGTGGTTAATCTGTATATGTCTTAATGAAGCTGTATGTGTATATTATTGTAGTATTAACAGTAAAACTTTATTACTAGATAATTACCTTTTTTTCTGATATTTATGATAATTAGCCTGTTACCTAACAGATTTGTGCACCACGGGCTTGATGGTCTTCCACACCTAACTCCATACATCCTGATACGTCATATATTGTAGAAATGTATGCACCCATTCAAATCTACATTATTTCTTTAAAATTGGAAGTTTTCAACGCGTGTGAAGTCAATTTAAGAAAAGGAAGAGGACGAAACATGTGCGTGCGGTGTAAAGCTAGCGTGACACCAGGAAAGTTTCGGTACCATTTTTAAAACTTCCCATTTTTATAAGGAAAATGTTTTCTCTCTCGCGCTATCCTCCAAATTGATTGATATCCCCAAAAGGAAGTAAAAATTTCAATTGAATTCTCAATCATTCTATAAAGAATACTAACATAGCTGAAACACTTTATAAAAACCTTCAAAATAATGTTCTAAATTATTTACCGAAGTGTAGAGTGAACGCATTTAAAAAAATAGATTATTACATTCAGCGTTTTACATTAATGTATTTTGGAAAATTCGACCTATTTCATAACTTCTATCGTAGGATGTTATGAAATCGAATCTGCCCCTGTAGTGATGAGTGCAGAGCCCGAAACGATAGTAAGCAAGTTGGCTTTGTTCTGATTTAACTAAATTCCATAACCGCCTGTTAGTTCTGCGAAAAGGTATTGAACAAAATGCATTGTTTTAATGCATTATTAAAAGAACGGGTGCCCATTTTGGTACATGAATATCATCATCTCGGGGGGTCGGTGGAAGGAAGGTCTAAACCGTTGGCTTCCGACCGCTACGACCCGATTTCGATTCCCGCATTGAGCACTTTTTTTTTCTGATTAAAATGCTTCAATGGCCCTCGATTCTTGCAGAGGTCCAACCCCACCAGCGAGTGCAAGTAACCAAACGGAGCTCTGGCAATTTAAAGAACAATGAAGAAGAGAAAAGAAAAGGAAATATCATCATCTCACAATAACGATGTAAATATTTATATGTAATTCTACTGTCGTAAAACCTATGTCCACAGTTTTATCTAATGCCATTTCTAAGATTTCACCCTTCAGTGTAGCATATATAAGCAGAATGTTCCAATACAGTATTAGAGTTCTAAGAAGCGGTCTCATTGATTAAATTGGCGAAACCGCTGGGAGGGTTCACCACTGATGAGCCAATCCCTCCCAATATTTTGCATAGCAGTAAGGACGGTGTACGTTTATTTTATGTGTAAAAGCAACATTCTTGCTTTAATGCTTTTTTTATAATTTTGCATTATACTTTAAGGCCTTCTTCTATTTTCATAACATAGATGTATTGGCATTGGGCTGCACACCTGATAACGAATTACTGTTCTTGTAGCGTGAAGAATATCAACTGAATCCCCTCCTCCCCCTATTGACAAAAAATAAAAAAACACTAAAGCCTCCAATGAGCGACTCACCAGATGAATGTCCATCTTTGTAAATCACGTTTCACAAACCTTATCCACAACCTCCAATAAGATACCATCAATAAGTACCTGTACATTAAATTTAAATTTATTGCCAAATATAACCCTGTATTCAATTCCATATTAAAAAACTTTAGTCACATGCAAATTGAATAAAGAATGTCAGAAGTGACTGACAAATTAAAAAGTGGGGATTTGAATTCTTAACTCTGGGTTTCACATTGTCCAATATATAATCTTCAGTATGATCTAATTGGACAAGACCCGGATACGTCATCATTCCCTATGCCCTATAAAAACCCGACATTTTTTTTTTAGGGGATAGGAAGTTTATATTTTATTCATAAAGTGTGTCGAGTTGAAACATGCAGGTGGAGTCCTGCTTTCCCCATTGTCAACTTCTACATGTCTTAATTTAGGGTCTAGAGTTCTCACTGTATTTATACTATGCTCTATGAAGTTGGCGGCATCATTTAGGTAATATATGTAAATAAAAAATAAAATAGAATCAAATTGGTGAAAATATCGTGAAGTTTGGATAACAGGGCAGAGCTATCATCACCTGGAACAGAACTATCTACCAGGATTATCTAGTGACTTTTGTTGGTAGAAATGCTGTCATCTAAACGTATTCGTTATAATTATTTCGTGTTTACCTTTTCAACACACGCTCTCATATATGTAGATGTGTTGTCCAAGTAGATGTTGAGATAGTGTGTGTAGCGAGATTCGGTGGATCTACTTGTAGTTGCTATAGAAAGAGAGAAGGTATATATAAAGTAGTACTTTGAAAATTGTACGAAATATCTACCTTTGTCCTAGATACTTGTAGACACCCCCTAATATAATGGGAATAAAATTTTCCTATCTAAATTGCCTAAATTAAATGGTACTATAAATGCCTATATATTTGAAAGATAAGCAATTTACTCATTTATTTTAAATGTGCTCTATATGTACATACATAAATTAATTTATGTAAATAGTAATCAAACAATCGGAAGTTGCCTATACATGAAACAATATTATCTTTCCTACAAGAAAGTTTATTAGTTATCAAACGAGAGTGGAGGAATGCCATCGTCTGCATACCTAAAAACTGGAAGACGATACTTCCTCGACGCAGTTCACTAGAGCAAAAAATCTTTTAAAAACTGGTGCAAACCACTTGGCTTCTTTTTGTCGCATTTCTACTTTCCCCCTTTTTTGTTGAATAAATAAAAAACTAAGCTACTTTTTTTAAAGCTTTTTTTTGGTGTGTGTTTAGGGTCAAAGCATGTAGAGGCGTTTTTAGTTTTGGTTTCCTTATATATTTTCATATACATTGGTCTAATCAAAATATGAAACGTTTAATATTAAAAACACATGCTTATTTTATATTCAATAATATTGTAGCGAAGTATTTATTTATTTGATTGAAGAATTGTTAAACACTAATCTGGATGATAAGAGTGAAACAGTTGGGCTTGCTGACGACATAACTATAATATGCTGGAACAAAAGCCATGACGAACTAAAGACAACAATTAACAATGTACTTAGTAAAATTAATACCTGGTGTGAAAGCAGTAAATTACATATATCAAAAGAAAAAATAATAATATTATATTTATATAATTGCAAAAGTGATACAAAATTCCTTATTAGCAATATAGCTAGACCTGTTGAAACCCTTAAAATCTTGGGATTGACCTTGAAAAATCATCGAAGCAGGAACAAGCTGGATTCATGCTAGACATTAATGAAAGCGTCGACAAAACTACTAGAGCTAGCGTTACCTACATAGTTTAATAAAGAAAGCATGGGGTCTAGAATGCAGACGAAAATTAACTTTATACAAGACAATATTCCGAAGAACAATAACATACGGTCAACCAATATGGTTTCCATTTATAAGAAAGAAAAAGCCAAAGACAAACTAAATTCCTTGCAGTATAATATTCTAAAACACTGCATACAGACCTATACCACAACATCGTAAAACTGTACACATATACTAACACAAACACCAAAACTCACAGATTACATAGAATCCAACATATTGAAAAATGAAATAGGCTACAATCGATTCAATTTATCGAACAGAAAATAAATTGCTAACTATAATGAAAGACATTTACGGGAATACTATGAAGAATCCAACAATAACTTCAAACATTTTTTCATCTCCTCTAAAATACCAAAATTTGTCAAACCAAATTTCTACAATGTTCAATTATTTGCGGGTCATAGTAACTTTAAATCATATCTCTTCAGAATTAGAAAAATATATTCGCTCAGATGCTCTTGTGGAGCGGAAGAAGAAGAAACCCCTGAACACACTCTGTGTCGCGACAATAGGAACTTTTTTGGACCAACCGAACAGTGGCAACACGGCCGGCGGCCGCCGCCCGCGCATGCGCGAGCAAGAACAAAAGACTTAGCCCTAAACTTCCGGTAAACAAAGGCTGCTTTTCGACTTAACGTTTGGTTTTGACGGGCCAGAAAAGGAACTATCCCTTCATAAATTTTAATAATTGCTTTTGAATAACATTTGTATTGATATTAATTTGTGTGATTTTTTAAATAAATATTTCTATCAATAAGTATTAATTCTTCATCACTGTTTACTAACTTAGGCTTCGTCATTCAACGTTGTGACACTTCTACTGATCCCTGCAACAAAGGTATTGATTTACCAATTTATAATTTTTTCAAATCAGTTTCCAGCATTACTGTAAAGCTAGGAACGTTTAGTTCAGGTTAAGCCATCGGGACCTTGTATTGTCTTTCTTTTTTTTTCAAATCTAAGACAAAGACAACACTCTGAACTCATGCCCACTGGCGTCAAACCTAAGACAGCAGAGCAAGATGGAGAGAACCTATCTGGGTCAAATAGTTTATGATAGGGAAAGATATACGAAATTTAATAGGTTGCGCAGTCTTTTATTATAAATAGTCAGCTTCACGCAGCTTGAGGAACTACATTACTATTCGACTTGATTTATATCAATGTAAATAATTAATATTTTACTTTAGAATATAACTCATTGTAAATAGCTCAACTTGATAAACTTTTCTCTCCACGATACTATTTATTACAGATAACTTCATCAAATCAACTTCCATCATTGCTCAACCTATTGTAAATAACTAATTTGCGCTTTCTTCTATCTTCTTATGTTGTTGCTTATTTGTTTAATGTATATGTTTATTTAATGCTCTTTTTCTTAATTGTTTATTTTCTTTTTGATAATATTTTTACCTACTCTACTACAATATGAATTATTGTAAATAGTTTAACGCGCAATTATCCAGATCGGATATAGCGTGTCTTATTTGAAACTGGTAATAAATAAATAAAAATTAATTATTTTATTAACATAATATTTTTCTTATGTTTATATTTTTCTATTCTGTAGACTTCCCTCGTTCCTATCTTTTGTTTATTATTCTTAGTTTGTTCTCGGCTTGAATAAATTGCTGTGTCATACTGAGTTTGTTTCCCTAATTTTTCCACGTGGCAATATCTATATTATCGTTATTTATTAATGCAGTGATTAGTTACAGTTAAAGAGTATTAAATACAGAATAGCATACCAACTCTCGGCATTTGGTCTGTCAGAGTTTTGGTCAGTAGGAATTTTGGTCTGTCGGAGTTTCAGCCAGTAGGGATTATGTTCGGAACCAGTTTCTCTTACATTGATGTTGGACGTATTTTTTAAGCTCTTAGAAAACCTCACATTGTGACAATTTTGTATATGAAAATGTGCGCCATATATATTTCGAAATGTAAACTAAGTGCGAATATGTTTCTTCGTTTTATTTGCTAAAGGAAACACACATTGGCGCTTAAATATATTATCTATCGCTAAAACCTGTTTAACGTTGTGCTCCGACATGTGTGACTGACATTATCGATGACATATTCCCACCTGTCGGGTTATTATTTCTGCAGACGTCTGCAACGTGCTACCGGTTCAAATATCTCCAATGGCTTTCGGCTCTTGCAGATGGACAACACCAATGATGACAGCAAGTTCCCAACTCCTTCGTGTATGTCAAACTGCTTTCCCACGTTTAACGCACTTACAGTATAAGTAGTCGCGAACTGCCCATTATAATTATTATAAATGTACTCGGGACAAATAAAAATATATATAAACTGTTTCTATTCGAATTACGCCTTAATCGTTTTTACGAGGGTGAGTAGAAAAGTAAGTTCTCCTATTTTTTTTTTTCATAGAACAACACATTTAATCACAACTTTTTATACATCATTGGAAAGGTTGGACACTTTGCTATTTTTCTACATAGTCGCCTTGATGCTCAATCACTTTTTTCATCCTGTCAACCAACTTTGTAATTCCGGTGTTGTACCACTCTCCCGCCGCCTCTTTGAGCCACTTGTCGACCCACCTGGCGGACACCTTTCTGTAGCCGAGGGTCTCAGACACAATCTTGTGCACGGAGAAGTGGCTGCAATCTTCATTCAGGCCATCCTCGATCTCTTCAAGGGTTATCCGCCGGTTTGCGCGCACCATTTCGTCGATTCGAGCCACGGTTGATTCCGGCAAACTCGGCCGCCCAGACCGCTGTTCATCGTGGACGTTTATCCGCCCCTCGTTAAACTCCTGGTGAATTTCGACCGGAGAATTATTTTTCGTATTTAAAAAGCGTATAACTGAGCGCAACTCGCACGCGGCGGGAGAGTGGTACAACACCGGAATTACAAAGTTGGTTGACAGGATGAAAAAAGTGATTGAGCATCAAGGCGACTATGTAGAAAAATAGCAAAGTGTCCAACCTTTCCAATGATGTATAAAAAGTTGTGATTAAATGTGTTTTCTACTCACCCTCGTATACGTGGTAGAAGCCCAGTTTTTATATGATCGCTGATTGATTCTCCATTATCATGTGGCCTCAGTTAGCCTATTAACATAGAGTTAGGCAGTCAAATCAGCGTGCAGTGTTTTTTCGGTTCAGTGGTTGCAAAGTACGGAACGTACCGGTAGTGATAAAGAATGGTGTTACAACACCAGCTATGACAAATTCAGAAAAAGTCTACAATATAGTACATCGACTTTCGATAATTTGAAACTCAAGGGACCAGAGAAAATTTTCAATTTATCAAGAGTTCAAAATAACAAGAGTTTAAACAACCAAGAGGGAGAGGGGAAATACCAAGTAAACAAGAGTTTGTAGTTTTAGCCGTTTCGGGATAAACATACTATGTTGATACAAGATTAAATAAGTGACTTACCGCAAGTTTTAAAGTGATAAGTTTATTAGGAGCTTGCGGGTCTTGCCCTTTCTCAAAGACAATTTTGATATCAAAATTCATGATTTATTATTTTAAACACTTGTACAATTATCGACAAATTTTCATTTTAAAAATAAGTCCGTAATTTTTGTTGAGTGAGCGACTTCAGTCTATCCATTGTCCAACCATTGTTTAGTTAGTTCGCGGGCTGGTCTGGCTTGAGAAAGTGTCTGGCAACATTTAACCTCATATTTTAATTTTCAGATAGAATCTTACCTATTAATAAAATCAAGTAAACAAGAGTTTGATCACAAAATTCGTGATTTATTATTTTAAATATTTGTTCAGTTATTCACAAATTTTCATTTGTGGTAAGATACTATTCCTTCAACTTCAAATTACCGAGAGGACCAATTAATATTGATTTTTTTCAACTTACCGAGTATTTTTAAAGAGACCGGGAAAACATTTCAAAATATCGAGAGATTCAAATTAACGAGTTTCAAATTATCGAGAGTCGACGGTATTTATGAATTAGTATTTTTATATTGGGTTTTATTTATTTTTCGTATTATAGTGAGAAATGACGCTTTTATCCTTATTCTGTAATGATAAATTTTAGCAGCGTAAGAATAGGTCGACTAATTACATAGACACATCATTCGGTTTAATTATTCTTTAGTGTTAATAAAATATTCGTGGTCGGCAGAGAAATTATAGAATATAGAATTTTAGTTTGTAACCACTTTTTAAAAAGAGGAGTTTTTAAAATTCAGTCAGGAAAATTACTGTAGTCTGTAGAAACGCTAAGTGCATGCAATGACGAGAAAAAATGAAATTATTCTGAGCATGCGTCGCAAGGATTAGCTGCTGTAGTTAGCACCAATAAAAGTATAAGGGATCCTGGGAGTGAACACCTCTACTACCCGACATGTAAAACTTTACAGACACATACATTCAAAGGATGAGGTGCTTCTTTTGGCACACACATGCATATATTGTTAAATCTTCTCTATTATGAAGTTTGTTTCTTCTCTACAAATAAAGTTATTTACGTATGCAGAATGTGAGAGTATTCAAACCATGTTTTTGGTATTTGCTGTAAGGATTTCTAGAAAGATAAGAGAAATGAGAGGAAGTCATATGTAAATCAGGAGGTACCTCCTGGACCTCACTGAAAATCACCATGTTGGGAGCTTGATACGATATGACATGTTATGTAAAAGCAGTTTTTGTACCTTGAGGTATGGAAGGTAGTGTTGTGTACATGGATCGCAACAATTTACTTTTATGGTAAGTACACCACATGTCTACACTTGTAGGACCAGGTCATGGTGGGTAAATAATAGGTAAAGACACTTCAAAATTGCCCTTAAAATGATCCAGAGCTCCATTCAGAGCAAGTAGGGTCCAGCAGGCGTCCTGATAGAACAGTCACGAAGCGACCATTACCAAGGCGAAAGTATGGAAATAGATAAGAGGTACTGGAGTTATGGCCAATTTCCGGTCGCCTCCACAGTAAACTGATAGCGCTCTTTGCCGAGCTCTTTGTTGGCCGGACCTCAAGGTCATGCCTAGAATACTCTTTTTTACAGGGTTGGCATCGTTTACCGGAATTTTGGGCAGCTTTAAAATCGCTGATAAAACAACTGGTTCACTAAAGTATCCATTAAGAATCCGATACACTAATCGAAATGATTTATTGATTACAAATTAAACGTTATTATATGTATATATTATAAATGGCAATTTAATTTATAAATATAGTTAGCTAATATAGATTTGATATAAACCATATTTGCGGAAGAGCTTTGTTCGATGTAATTCCTGGTATTATATGTATGTACCTCTACATATCTATAAGCTTATGCCCATAGGTTCTCTACCATCAGTTGTCGCTAATTGTTATGATTTCCTGCCAGGTCCTGGAGGGTCAAAATGGTGTAATATGGCATTCCAGTACTACATTTATAACAAATACTAATAGAGATACCCGCAGTATGAATGCAGACTTTTTGGTTTTAAATACAATGATTTTAATAGACAAAATCGATACTTTCGAATCTCTTTTGGCCTCAAATACGATTTGTTTTATTTTACAAATATTCATCTTACTATGCGTCTAAATGCATTTTAGCAGCTTATATACAATTCATTTTATATTCAATTCATATTACTATTAACTATTGAATGACTATTGTATAAGGACTCAAAGCCGATATATTTTGCCTTAAATGCGAATTGTTCTCAATTTTTATATACATTAAGCCTAGAAACAACTGCATTCATATTTATTTGAGAATGATGTTATCTGTTGAGAAGAATATATCATCTTACAGTCTTAAATCCAATCTCCACCTCTGTACATTGTTGGGGAGACTCTCTATGTAAGGAGAAGTACCTGTCTTGTATGGAGTCATTAGATGTGGCCCCTGTTTTCATCCAATTCCTCTTTCTCATGCCCTTACAAAGATAATTTTTGTTCCTATTTTTGTATGTTATGTCTAAATTAATATTGTATCATATGTATATAGTCTTTGTACTCTTTTTTAACAGAAACAGATATATCGATTTGTTTTATATAACATTCAATGGAGAAATGAAAAAGTATTAAATTAATTTAACTTTTAAAAATTCAAAATTTATGTAAATAATTTCAATATATGTGGATGGATGGTATATTCATGTGCTATAAAGGCATCTCTTCATTTGGATAGATACATTTCAACAGTTCATTGATCTCTGTGCAGATTAAAGGCTTAGAAAATTGGAACAAAAACTAACCTGTATGCCATATTTTTTATTAAGCACCTACTATTACTATACTAAACATATTTTTGGCATATTCGGACGATTTCATAACTTCCCCAGTAGAACATGACAGTACTGATGTTAGCCATAACCCGAAACCATGGTACACAGGTTGTTCGAATTTGGCAAACGCTGGTGTTGTGTCTTCTTCGCTTTCCTGAATTTATGCTTTTTGCGCTTTCATAATATTTTATTTTTTATAAGTTACATATATATATGAAATAACAATAGAACAAAATAAAAGATAGGTGGGTCAGGTGTTGATATTAAAAATAAAGAAAGCATTTCCTGACCACGAGCACATATGCTTTTTAGATGGCAGAGCGCCATATAGTGGAGCAAAAATAAACTAAACGTTTATTTAACTTGCTCCGTGAAATTTGGCCAACCCAATTTCTTGATAAATCAAGAAAAACCACCCACGAATGGTGGATATAATATCAACACCTAACCCACTTTTATTTTTTTCCCTGTTGTTTTTTCATGTGTTAAGCGTATTTACGCAAATTTGGCCTTAAATACCCATTTCTTGGTTTTTCGGGAAGCCATTGGGACCAAAAATTTTTTGGTCGCAGTGGTTACAGCCTACTCCACGCTGACGAGCGCCAAAAGCGCGAAACACGTTCGTGGATGGCTTTTCTTGATTTATCAAGAAATTGGGTTGGCCAAATATCACGGAGCAAGTGGCGCTCTGCCATCTAAAAAGCACATATGCTCGTGGTCAGGAAATTCCTTCTTTAATTTCAATATATATATATATGTAGCAATGTAGATTGTTGTTTTTTGTTGGATGAATGTAGTGTGGCATGTTGGTTGCAGTCGTGGTGGCCACAATGATTTGAGTGGTTTCAGGCGTGGAATTGAGATTACACAAAAGGACGAGACGTTAGATTTCACCATAGAGATGGCGAGAGAGCATGTGTAGCCGACACCGGTCAGAAGAGATCTGTCTAGAAGGGTCTGTCAATCGTGTCTCAAAGCGGACTAATCTGTTTGAGCAAGAAAGGGGCACACCTGGGAACCCGACTTGTTTCTCGGACCTTTTTCCTCCTACGGATGTCGGCTGTTTCTCACTAGAAATTTTATTTGTTACCTTGGCAATTACATTATAACTATACAACGAATGGGGATATAGGTTATATATTGGAATATATTACAACATATATTTATATATAATTATTAGGCAATAACGCGCCATCTCTATATAAGAAATGAAAACATTAAAGAACGAATGTTTATTTTAAACATAAAACAAACTTCTACTCTCCTTACTGCGATAAAAAAAAATATATTAGTAGTGCTTGGCTCATCACCGGTGAACCCTCCCAGCGGTTTCGCAAATTTAATCTACCAGACCGAGCTTTTTAGAGCTCTAAAACTGTATTGGATGATTCTGCTTATATATGCTACGTTGAGGGGTGGAATCTTAGAAATGGAATTCAAGCAAACTATGGACATAAGCTTTCAGGACATTTGAAGATTCCACCTGAAAAAATAGTTGTAATATTTACATATATACATACAATATTCCATGAGTTCTAACATACCCCCACCTTTTCTTTGTGTGAAAACACAAAAAAAAACAAGGAAATGTGCTCTCCCTTTCTTTTGTCACTGATTCAAAACATCAGGAGCAAACCTTATTGGTTTGCGGACTTCACGTCCGGATCTTGTTTTGATCGTTAGAGTTTTTTTATCCCCAGAGGCCTTTTCAGGAGTTTCCTCAGAGGAAATCTCAAGGGGAAACAGTCTCTGTACAGGGCGTAGCCATTCGCCTGTTGATGTCTTGACTCTGGCAACCCTGTTCACCCCATCTTTCCCCAAGTAAAGTTTTATTATTTTTCCAACAGGCCAGAGAATTCTTTTAGTGTTGTCCTGGCCTATAAGGACTAAATCCCCTTCTTTTATGCATAGCTCCCTTTTATTTTCGGCCCGTTGTATCAGTACCCCCAAATATTCCTTGCGGAATCTCTGTTTAAGTTCCTCATTTAGTTTACTCAAAATCTTGTATTTTCTGGTGAAAGAATTCACTCTTATTTTTTCTAGCTCCGGAAACTCATTGTTTGCGTTAGTCTGCAGAAACATTTGAGGGGTCAAGGAAATGAGGTCTTGGTCATCTTCCGATATATATGAAAGAGCTCTATTGTTGATAATACTCTCTACCTCACATAAAGCAGTCTCAAGTTGTACATAATTCAATTTACTAAATCCGAGCATACGAACCAATAAACTCTTAACAACCCTTACTAATCTCTCCCAAAACCCTCCCCACCAAGGCGCTGAGGGAGGGATAAAAATCCATTGGATTCTTTTTACACTCGATTCCCTTTCAATCTCCCCCCAATCCAAGCGTTTAAGTAATTCGTTTGTTTTTGAGAAATTTGTCCCGTTATCACTATATATTTTTCCGGGACGTCCACCCCGACAAATGAATCTTTTTAGAGCTAACAAAAAAGTGTTTGCCTCTAATGTTCTCACAATCTCTAGGTGGACAGCTCTGTAAACAGCGCAAGTAAACAAGGCCACCCAAACCTTGCTGCCACCTTTAAGATGTAGCGGTCCCAACAGATCCACACCTGTCACCTCGAAGGGTTTGCCTAACCCTATTCTATTAGTCGGCAAAGCCGCGCCAGGAGTCTGAATAGGTTTCTGATTATGCCTCCTACATATCACACATTTCCCAATTATTTGTTTAATCAATCTGCGACCACCAATGATCCAGAATTTCTCTCTCAATTGTGAAAGAATGAATTGGGCCCCTCCATGCCCATTTTGTTGGTGTATTTCACGAACCATCTGTTCCACCAAAGGATGATTACGAGGTAGTAAAATAGGTCGTTTAAACACTTCTGAATCTTGTCCATGTAGCAGTTTCGTCTCAACGCACCACAGATCTTCGACGGATTTAATAGTCTTTAATCCATTTTTCGGAGCCTGTTTTCCTGGGAAAGTCTCTTGTTGAACCAATTTCAACAGCTTCCTTTCGGCCCTTTCTAACTCTATTACTTTCAAATTTCCCCTTTCAGTGGGTATTCTTCTCGCATTGTCCAAGAATATTAAAACCCAAGCCATAATCCTAATGTTTAAGCTATACTTGGATCTTCTATCTAGGAACCATCGATTTGCCTCGACAATGAGAGTGGTGTGGGCCTGTAAGGTTTTTCTTTTTTTTTTGATGATCTCTTCCTCATCAATAGTCGGTTCAAAACTAGGCCAACTCTCCTTTTCCCCTTTGAGCCATTCAGGACCCTCCCACCAGTTGGTCGAGACAAATTGTACGATAGAGCACCCTCGAGAAGGCAAATCCGCTGGATTAAATTTTCCGTAAACAAACTTCCAGTTCTCATTATTGACAGTGTCTCGTATTTCCTGTACTCGGTTTCTTACAAACACATTCCACTCATTTTTTCTCTTGAGCCAAGCCATAACGGTTGAGGAATCGGTCCATAAAGTAACAGGGCAACTATTTGTTAAGGCAGTCGAAATAGATTTAACAAGTCTAGCTCCTAAAACGCAGGCCAAAAGTTCTAACCGAGGAATGGTTACCCTCTTGGTTGGCGCAAGCCTAGATTTGCTCCAAAGCAGAGACAAATGTACTCCCCCCTGCACTTCACTTCTCATATATGCCACTGCTGCATAAGCTGATTTACTGGCATCGCAGAAGACGTGTATTTCATTCTTATTAGTTTGATCAAACCAAATATGCCTGGGAATTTTGATTTGACTTAATAGACCAATTTGGGAGTACCATGTTCTAAACTCCCGATCCATATCTTCGGGTAATTGAGAATCCCATCCAATTTTCAACTCCCAGGACCTCTGTAATAATAGTTTAGGAGGCAAAAATATAGGACTATAAACTCCCAAAGGATCAAAAACTTGCTGAATTTTAGAAAGGATAATCCTCTTGGTTAGTCTTCGGGGGAGATCCTTTTCAATAGAAACATCACAATTAAGTACATCTTCTACTTTGTCCCACACAAGTCCCAACACCTTGGTAGTAGTTCCTTTTTCCTCCTTTGAATTACTCACTGGTAAATTAAATTCCCACTCACGCAAGTCCATTTTTTGCCATTTCCATGATATTGACAGCTGTATTCTGGAATTGTTGGACCTCCTCCTGAAAGGAGAGGGATGTTACCAAATTATCCATATAAAAGGATCTCGCCATAGTCTTTGCGATTTCAGCTGCCGGACCTTGTACAGAATTCAGATGATGATCAATAACTGCACCCAAGATGAATGGACTACAGTTAAGCCCAAATACCACACGTTTATGTCTAAAAACGGTTAACTTCATAGGGTCAGTTTGATCCCACCAAAGGAAGCGAAGAAAGTCCTGGTCTTGAAGCTGCACTGTAATCATCTGAAATGCCTTTCGAATATCGGCTAGAACACCAATACCCTTTTCTCTAAACCTAATTAATATTTCAGGTATTTTTTCCAAAAGGTTAGGTCCCTTTTCTAGATAGTCATTCAGAGAGAGACCATTATACGACCTGCAGGAGGCATCGAAAACAGGACGAAGAGGCGTCGTCCTACTTTCAGCCTTGAACACCGGCCTATGCGGTAAATAATGGCCCTTCTTTTGAGGCCTATTCTCCTCTATCCTCTCAATTAGGCCCTCTCTCTCCCATTCTTGAAGAATAGTAGAATATTCAATAACCATTTTCTCCTTCCTTAACTTACTAGTGCATGCTTCCAATCTCCTCTGCGCTATTTCTAAATTCGAGGGTATATTATTTCTCTCGCATTTCCACGGTAGCGCGACTGAATATCGTTGATCTTCATCCCTCTTTATATTTTTTATAAAATGTTCCTTTAGTTCAGTTTCCCTTTTCTTTTTTGAGACAACTTCGATGGGATCTTGAATTCCCAAGATATCCAGCTCCCAAAGATCTTTCAAGTTGTTTCTTGCAACCAACATATTCAATGCAATTTGGACCTTATCCTCCTTACCCACCACCGGAGATTGCCCCATAAGCGTCCATCCTAATTTGGTCTCTACGGCAGTTAGGTCCTCTCCTAGATGGACGACCTTCCCGGTCAGTAATTGTCCAAAATAGTCACTACCTATTAAAATATCTATTTCCTCATTTCTAAAATTTGACGGGTGAATATAGATCTTTTTCCGTTTTAATTTGTATAACAAACGTCCTCTTGGAATCGGCGGTATCCTTGCACAAATTTCTGGTTGATCGAGGGCGACTATGTCTACATCAATTTTATTGGTTAGACTTCCCAGTTTCAAAACATATTTCCCATGCAACGCCTCCTTCATATTTCCTCCCCCGAAAAGAGATTTTTCCAAACTTATCTCTCCTATTTTGTTTAAACCCAGTTTTTCGACAATTGATCTCTTTATATAGGAGTAGTGACTTCCAGTGTCAAATAACACTTTTACTTCTTTAGTCTCTTTAGCCCCTTTCTATTTCGCCACGGAAATCATGAGTAAGATGTCATTGGCGCATGTTCGCGCAGACATATTAACACCCGTGCATGTTGCATTTCCTTCATTAACAACCTTAGATGTTTCACCTTTGAAACCATTGTTTCCTCCTTGCTTCAAAGCAATTTTATTGCAAAAGATATCTAGATGATCTTTTCCGCAATTTCTACATTTTATGTCTGCTCGGCATTCCCTTTTCAGATGGTTACCCTTTAGACACTTAAAGCAGACTTTAGCCTCCTTTATCCTTTGATCCCTCTCGCTAGGTGTAAGCCGCGAGGCAACAAAACATCTACTACTCAGGTGATTATCCCTCTGGCAGAATATGCATTTTCTCTTAAATGCGCTGCCGAATAAATTGGAGACAGTGGGCGGTGTCTTCCGAGGAGTCTTTAGTTGAGAACCTGTAGCCCTCATTGAGCTATTACCCTCAAAATTCTCCTTAGCAAATGCCATTCGCTCAGCACCCTTCACCTCATCCCGAAGGAAGTCCATCAGAGCCTGAAGTCTACCGCTGGCATCGCTCTTATCTCCATTCTCCGCTTCTTCTTCTTTTATCCCATAGCCCACAGCAGGATTCCTCTGCCACACCTGAATAATGTCCAATGGCAGACTCGACTCAACCAATGGGTAGAGAAACACGCCTGCCATCTCCGTGTTAACACCCAGTGATTCTAGGTTCTTTAAGTGAGCCGTCAGATCATCGTAGATCTCGTCAAGAGGAAGGTTTTCTTTCCTTGCATTAGAAACAACCAGTTTCAACAGTCTCCTTATGTAGTGTTCTATGAGAAGGTTCTTATCTCCGAATCGATCTTTTAGGGCTTGTACTACCTTGGGATAATTATCCTCAGTTATAGGGTAACTGCACACAAGACGTTGAGCTCTGGATCCCTCGACTACCGCTTGTAGCAGATAGTGAAATTTATCTACATCCCCAAGAGTTTCATCGTCATTGATTTTACTAAATTGCCCCCACCATGAGAGCCAATCCTCTAGGTTGCCCTTAAATTTTGGTAGCTCCACTTTTGGCAACCTTATAGTTCTTTTAGATTCGGTATTTACAACCGAATTCGCCGCGGACTCCACCAATGAGCCGTCGACCCTATCCCTCGCGGTTTCACACCGAGACAAATATTTATTTTCTATGTCAAACATCCCTTGAACATAGTTTTCACAACCCTCGAATTCTTCTTCGATTTTGACCTCCGTTATGGTTTCATCCTCCAGAAGGAGCGCATGATACCTTGAATCAATTTCACTTATTTCCTTAGATAGAGCACAAATTCGGTTATATTTAGCTCTATATTTTTCTGTATCGAAATCTGGCTTTTCTATTTCAGCCCAAAACTCGGTGGACAGCCGAGTAAAAATAGCTCTTTTGGGGGCTCTAGCCCTTTTTAAGATATCAATATTCTGCATTATTTACTGTAAAATTTTTCTCGAAACCTTTTTTTTTTTTTTTTCCTTTTCTCGATTTGACCAGCCAATGCAGCCCACCCGGGGACGCCAAAAAATATAATGTTAAGAACGGGGTAATTAAAAAAGCTCGTGGAGGAAAAGAAAAATTCTGAACGCTCCACAAACCCCCTTTTTAACAAAATAAAAACTTTAACCTAAAGTTTGATATTGTTTTGGGCTGCCTTGGGTGTTCAAGCAAGAAAAAAGGAAGACAACAAAAAGGTTACACATATAAAGTTTTGTTTAATGTTAGCTATAAAATGAAGGATAAAAAAAATTATGAAAACTTATTATTTTTGTATATTCCAAAATTTTTGCATGCAACTTAAATGTTTTTTAACAAAAGAAAATATATAATGATGATATTGACGAAAATAGAAAAAAAAACTTAGTAAAAAATAAGAAAAATAAAAATACTACAAAATATGCTAGATTAACATAAAAAATATATCAATTTTTAGGAAATAAAAGCATGTGAGAGAGTGCTCACCAAAAAACAGTTCCTCTCAGTTGTTAGGTCGGCTTGCCCGAGCCCCCCTGCCCTGGAAGCACAATTTCGTCTGTCCTCGACGAACTTCCTGGAATCTTCAGATGAAGCACAATTCGTCGCTCTTGACGTACTCCAACCACTATGCGAATCTCTCAACGATTCGTCTCGGCTTCACCTTTTCTTTGAGATGTCAGCCACTCAGTCCCTTCTCAGACCGCTTGTATGGTCGTTTATGGAAGATGGACGAAGATCCCGGAGCTCATCTAGGGCAAGCCGCCGCGAGGCTTTTTTTCTTGTCTACTCCGCACAGCTGTGACACCAACTCTGGCGCCCGCGCCCTGACCTTTTTGACCCCTCCGCCCCTCCAATTGGTCGGTGGGTACTTTGGACGGTCCATCCGGCCGGTGGACGCTTACATTCTCTCGGCAAGGGGGGGCCGGTGTGTTAAAAGAGGAGAAGAAACAGCAAAAAATAGATTCCCCTTCGCTGAGGGGTCAGACACACAAAAAACCAAAAATATGAAAAAATAGTTGTAATATTTACATATATACATACAATATTCCATGAGTTCTAACACCACTCTTCAGCGTAACTTATAAAATCAGGATCGTCCAATACAGTATTAGAGCTCTAAAAACGCGGTCATGTAAAAGAAACATTCGTGCTTCAATAATTTCATTTCTTATGCACTAGTGTCCAAAATTAAGTTAACAAACACTATATCATTTATAAAAAAAATAATGATAACGAAAAATAACAAAAATAATTATATATGATATGCAAATCGCACCACACGGTTTAGCTAGCTAGATAATAAAAATAATTTTGAAATAATTTTAATATGCAAATTTTATCTAGCTTTAAAATTTTATATAAACAAATTTTATTCCATTTTATCTATCTGTGGAACGTCAAATACGTTTAGAAGACTTGTTGAAGTGGAGGGCCAATTGGTAGAATAGAGGCAGGTCAGTCCCAAGAAGAAGTTGCAAGATGGCTCAAAACGTCAAGAATAGTGGTTTCGAATCTATGGAGACAATAGAAAGAATATCACATAGAATAGAAAATCACAACCTCTTCAGAAGAACGTTATCTGAAGTTAACGGTCCAGATGAAACAAAACTATGACAGCCAGAGAGCTAACAATGGAGCTCTCTTCGACCATGATATAAAGGCAAACAGTTTACAGAAGACTCAATGAGAGAGGGATGTATGCAGGCAGGCCGAAGGTTTGTATCCCTCTCACTGCCATTCAAAAAAAGCTCGTCTAAATTGGTGCATACAACATCAGTCTTGGACCCAAAATCAGTGGTCTCCTGTTCTTTTTAGTGATGAGTCAAGGTGTACTGGTATGGTATATATAGATCTATTTATATATCTGAATCTGCTAGATTGACATACGAATAATCAAATTCCACTGGTTTGGTACAGTAAAACCTCGCTTAATTACAGTGTATATAGTGCGCTTTAAAATAGTACTCTATAGTTTTAGCTCAGATTTAAACCAAGTTGCATACACTTCACTATGTTATATGTAAATTGCCCTCTTAAAATATGGGAAGAAAATCTAAAGGAAATGGAACAAAGAAAGAAAAAAAAAACAATTTATTTTTTTTTTCTAGTTACTTATACGTCTCCAAATGTAAATCACTACTAGAGCCCCTGGGTTCAATAAAATAATTCAGAGAAAAACTATCATTTAATCCTCATATACTCTTCCAAATTATATACAAAAAAGATTTGAAAACGTGAACAAGCACAATGCTTATATATTTTTAATATATGTGTACAGTAAAACCTTCTAAAAGCGACCCCTTCCTTGAGCGTCCAACCCCTTTGTAAGATCAAAAAATGGCTCGATATGAATTATCCTAACCTCCATTGAGGGACCAACCTCCAGGTTAGACCGGGATTATGCATTTTTTTTTTGGGCTATGATCTTTCATGGGAGATCTTAGTGTAATATACATTTCTGTGTCTAGCTGAATGCTACCAAAGTGGTCCGTTAATCGAACGTAGTTAGCTGGCACCATACCTTTTTTCACCTTCCTGAATGAAAAACAACTCACATGCCAAAAAGATAAATGTATTTGAGTAACATGTCTTTAAATACAATGGCTTCTAATAGCTCCAGAATTTCAAACATTTTTTAAAAAGGTAAAACGTTCGAAAAGTACATAATTGAGGCAACCTTGCCACACTTTCCTCTCTTGTCCTTACATACGGTGAAAGGAATTCACCCATCCTGAACGCTGTGGTGAAACTCTCCATTGTGAGGATTTCATAACCATTGGAGTAGCACCACCATTCAATTAGAGTATATGGCGACTGGGCTTCCATTTTTAACTATCAAATATGGTGGTAGTAATTTTACTATGGTTTACTATTAGGTATTGAATAAGATATGGTCTTTCAAATTACATAGGTCTTATTTCCAAAGTTTTCATACCAGAATGGCATTTGAAATTCGATTATAGAATGTCTTAGAAGTGGTTTTGACTTCAACCCGGTAGATTAGAGAATAAACGGTAGTAATATTGATAAGCCATGAGTTTCTTTTCGTATAGTGTCTTAAATATTTAGAGCAGACACTTCGAAAAGACCTTTTGCTTGAAAGTTCGAATTCTATATATCTTGTACAGTGTGAGTCCCGAATTCTCATCAGCGTACAGTTTTTGTGGGTCATCAAACATCTTCTCTCTAACTCAAGTTAAAGAGGGAACGACTGAAGATAAAGCAGAAGGGACAAGTAATATATAGAGATGATACTATAGCGATGTGAGAAATAAAAGAAGGCGGTAATTAAGTCAGAGCTCCAACGAGTATTATAATGACCCAATCCCCAACATCCATCATATCCCAGGTGTAGCTCATCACGACTAGGACCTTGGTAGGTCGTGATACCATTGTCGCTCCAGGATGACGTAATCCAAATGATTGGTCCTATGATCTCCCTACCTGATGGCTAGTTGATATCTAAAGTCTCCGGATATTCTACTCACCGTATTATTCCGCGCACGGAAATCTTCAATTAAGGGGCCAAATTCAGCAGGGAAACGACCAGACTATGGCTAGAGATCAATCAGCATGGTCAGAAGGTACATCATTCAAAGGACTTATATATGCATATGTAAATGCAACTATTTTGGTGGACCCTAACACTTATGTCTACTACATTCAGGTAGTAAAATGTATTGGAAGATAGGTTAGTAATATTTATACAAAAGTTACATATTCCTACTGGTAAGATAATGATGATATAAAAATTGAACAGGGAATATATATATATGTTATATAAAAATGGTATTTAATTGTGAAATTATATAAATTCTGAGCAAACTACTCTGTTAAGATGACCGCCAGAGGTCACGCTTTCCCTATATGAATCCATTGTTCTTGTTGCCCGTCGGCCGGCTCAACTCAAATCTTTTGTAGATATGTAAATAAGTCTTTCATTTTCTTTATTCTACTCGCCTTAAGTCAGGCATTACTTTCTTCCTTAATTATGTCCATTAGCACAATTAAAGCGAATTGTGATTAAAATTGATTCTACTGTATTTCTACCACGACTGCCTAATAACATAAAATATTCATGGATCCAAAATATAATCAGCATCAGCAAGTAATAATTATATATCTGAATAATATTACGAAATCAGCAGAAATCCCTTTTGTAATATATATATATATGTTATATAAAGGTATTATTTAAAATGTTATATAAAGGTATTTTTAAAAATGTTATATTAAGGTATTGTTTTATTTAAAAATATATATATTTCATAGATCCAAATACTCTGTTTAAATCGACCGCCAGAGGTCACGCTTTCTCTATAAATACTCATTGTTGTTGTTCCCCGTTGGTCCCATTCCTTTGGAATATTGTCTTTGATGAACTCCTCACGCTGGACTACAGGAATAATGTTTTCCCGCAAGCCTACGCGGATGATCTGGTCGTGGTGGTCTCGGGATGCCGAACTAGTCAACTTCCCGCGGCCCAACACACCATAGATATGATCGCTAGGTGGTGCAGTTTGCATAAACTGGAACTCAGCGTGGGGAAGTGCCAGGCTATGGTTCTCCTCAGACCACACGGGAGACTGCCTGAACCGCGCCGGGATCTGGTTATCCACGGACGGCCAATCCAATGGTGCGACTCAATTAAGGTGCTGGGAGTGAGATTTGATCAACGTCTATCTTTCTACCAGCACGTAGTTGAAGTCTGCGCCAAGGTCCGCGGCATGTTGCCGCGTTTGACCGCAGCCGCTAATCTCAACTTTGGTTTTGGTTACCGCGCCTTGAGAACTCTGTATCTGCAAGTGGTTGTTCCGGCCATTGCCTATGCCTCGGCGGTATGGTTTCCTAATCTTTCTCAACGCTCCTTGAATGTTCTACTGAGTGCTCAAAGGCCTTTCCTAGTGAGAGCTTGTAGAGCTTTCAGATCAACCAGCAACGCTGCTCTAATCTCCCTCTCTAGAGTCCTTCCTCTCGATCTGGAAATCTTGGCTAAAACTGAGCTATACCTTAAAAAGTATGGATTGGTTGACACTGAAATTCCACTCGAGCCTCCTCCCTTTCCACATCCTCTCCCCTACCCCCCCTATTACTCCGCTCCCAGTAATATCCCTGCTCTTTTCTTCCACGTGGCATACTATACAGATGGTTCCAAAACCAGAGATGGAGTTGGCGCCGGCGTGTACAGGTTCTCTTGTCTCGATTGTGCACCTGAAATACGTGAATCTCATGTTCTGTCCCCTCATTGTTCTGTCTTTCAGGCGGAAGCCCTTGGATTGGTTAAGGCTCTTGAAAACGCAACCACTTTACCAAATCATCTAACCTTAGGATTCTTCCTGGACAACCTCTCAGTCGTGAAGTCAGTTCTGAACTCTAAGACTGGTAATTACCTTATCGACAGAGCTCTGCTACTGATTTCGCGATTGAATCGCAATGGGAACAGATGCACCATACAATGGATCAAGGGCCACAGTGGGAACGTGGGTAATGACATCGCGGACACACTCGCAAAGCGGGCTGCTGAGTCTGCTAACCCAAGCTGTTACAAACTCGCTCCTTTGTCGTTTGTAAAATCGGCAATCTACGGCCGGGCGCGTGAAGCATGGGAAAGCAGATTCCTCTCTCTAGCTCCTTCTATCCACACCCGCTTTGGCCTTACTCCAATGAGTCTTTTAGACAAAAGGTATGCGTACATCGTCCCTAGCGAGCACATTGTGGTAGGCCTGCTATCGGGACACACGTGGACGGACAGTTTCGCCCACAGGATAGGCGTCATTGACGATCCTTCCTGCCCTTACTGCGACGCTGACAGGGAAGAAACTCTGTCTCACATCGTGCTTGAGTGCAGCAGCCTTGATGCCCTTAGATTCCCCCTTCTTTCCACCTGTGCAGAAGAATTAGGGTACACTCCGCGGTCACTCAAAGACTTTATTTTCAACAGGAGCACTTGGCGAGCCTGCCTGGAGTTCCTAAAGGCCTCTGATAGACTTAAGCCACGCGTCCGCGCGGAGGAATCCGATCACCTGAGTGACTCGGACTCCTCACCTCATGGTTAACACCGGTCATTGGCGGCTGCCCGTAGACGTAACTCTGGCCTGTGCCGCTGCTTAAGATCGGTTTCGCGACCTGCCCTGCGTATGTGATCGCCCCTGACGCTGTCTCTGTAACCCAATGACAGAGGGCAAATGGTTTGGCGATTCGACGGCGCGGGCTGCTCGAGAAATCGACTTACGCAGCGACCCATTTGAACGCGCTATGCAATCCATGGTGTACTTTTCTGGTTGGTCGTCTTAGCACTGGTACCCTGACCAGTAATCTTACCTAAAACTTTAATATATTCATTTTTACAAAAAAAAATATATATATATAAAAAAAATAATAAAATAATAATAATAATAATAATAAAATAATAATAATCTATCTTTTCCCATCAGTTGCTGAATCATTCTCGCTTTATCTAATATTCTTATTTAAACAACAGCTGTCTTTCTTTTATTTTCCCTGGCCTGGGGAATCTAACCTTTTTGAACAGCCTTGGTTGCGTGCAGCACCTCGATACTTTGACACTGTGCATTGCGGCTTGTCTGCCTGCTACACCTTTTGGGCTTAAAAATCGTATACTTTAATCATTGCGGTCTGTCTGCCCTCCACGGTCACCCCTGGGCTCAACACCATTGAACCCGTCTCTGCCACCCCCTGAACTCCCTGGATCACCACCCTGCTCCCCCCCCGGTCCTCCTCTACATCCCGGCTCTCCTGACCTCACCTGGCGATGATCCCTGGCCACCCATCCCCAGGCCCCTCCAACTATGCTTTGTATATATTCCGCTTTATGCGTCCATCGGGGCTCAAAAATCATTCATTTTGGTTAGCAGCCCCGTAAAATAAAGATATTTTCTCTTCCCCGTTAGTCGTATCAAAACATTTGTACATTATGTGAATAAGCCTTTCATTTTTTCATTCTTACGCCTTAAGCCAGGCAGTACTTTAATCAAATTATGTTCTTATATAATCCTAAAGCTCAAATAAAACAATCTCTCTTATCAAAACTATTTTTTATTATCATTACTTTCAAGATTTTAGCCACGACTGCATCACCAATACCATATAGTACTAAAAAGAATCAGCAAATAACTGCATTACTCTAATCTTCAACATGATCTAAAATTTAAACAGAAAATCAAATCTCTTTTTTATATTATAAGAAATTTATATATGGAAGCAATGGTTGCCTCTCCCGTCAAAATAAACGTAGGAATCTGACGCCATCTATTGACTGTCGCCGCAACTAGCGGCATCGGGTCGGTGACAAAGCCACAACACCAACTTTGGCAAACTGATTAGCGTACACCTAGAGACCATGGCCCTCGTCAGTCTAGAGCGGATATATATAATATTTATTTATTTATTTATTACAAAACGCACGCTATATCCTATGTGGATATTTGCGTGCAAATATTTAATATATTTTATGTACATAGTTTTTAAATATATATAAAAATATTTATAGTTTTAGAGAGAGAGAGAGAGATTGAGAATGAAACAATTTTTATATATAAAAAATATATATATATTACAGATTTATAAAAGAAAGTAAAATATATATAAAAATTAATAAATATTTGCATTAGACATCTCTGAAGGGACATCTGAATCGTGTCAAATGCTCAAAGCCGCCTTGAATTCGGAATGGCCCGTGCTTATAACGAGGTTTTTGTCCCTAACGTGCTCAATTGCACCGCCGAGGAATTCGTACAGGAGTTTTCTGTTTCCAGACGAGAGATCATTGAGGATTGGTTATCTTTCAGAGCGGGACAGAACCACGGACACCACGTCCTCATAATCAATCTTAAACCCATATAGAGGGGCTAGAGTAGAGTAAGCCTTTAGTTGTTTGATTTTTTTTTTCAGCAGCACCCTCTCCTCAATGGCCTGAAAGAGAGATATGTCTTCGTCCGCGAGGGTATCAGACTGGATGGATGATTCAGTCATGGTTTGGATCTCTTCTGCAGGAGCCGCCAATGGCTCAGTATTGGTCGAGGAAAGCTCTGGTCGTGATGGCATTTGGCTGGTGCTCGGCGCCGGAACAGGAAGCTCGGGGGCTGGAGTCTCGTCGGGACGGACAGGGAAGTTCGCCCCGGGCGAAGGCGCGGAAGGGCTGGAGGGTGTTTGCTTGATGGGCGCAGACAATTCCGAAGCTGGTGTTGAGAGGGCGGAGTTGTTGGAGGACATGGGCTTGGATGAGGGAGGCCTCGACACCGGGCCCTGCCTTCTTTTCCTTGATGATTTCGGCTCCAGATTTTTTTGAGCGCTCATTGTGGAGATAGACTTGAGGGTGAGGTCTTCCTGGTGAGCATTGGATGCCCTTGATGGAGGTAGGGTTGTCTCCACAGCAGAACTATGTGAGGTCTGTTGGGGTCTTTGGTCAGCAGGTGTAGGTGCTGCAGCCGGCATGGTATTCGAGGCGGAGGGTGGCTTGGTTCAGCCTTGTGTGCGGGCAGCAGGAGCCTCCACAGAGAGGACCAGCTTGTTCTCTTGGACACCAGTCTTACGAGGACAGTTTCCGCGTTTATGTTACTGCTTATGGCACAGGGAGCACTTGATGCCATAGGTCACATAGAAGTGTGTGGCCACTCCCTTGGACTTGACATCCAGCCGGGCAGGGGATATGGGAAATTTTCACTCCGTCGCGCAGAGTGATAAAGGCCTCGCGTCGAGCATCAGCCCAGCAGGAGTCCTCTAGTTGCATCATCTTCTGGATGATGGACGTGACCTGTCCATATGGCCGCAGCTCAGTAACGAGGTCAGAGTCCTCTACGAAGAAGAGCACGTTGCCAAGGACAATTCTCTCCGCCCTCTTCCTGATGAGGAAGGCACGCAGGGTGACGTCTTCGATGTTGAGTCCCTCCTCTATCAGCTTGTCAGCGAGTTGAATGCTGGAGAGGCCGATCAGGATGTGCCCCTCCATCTTCGTTAGTTGGTAGATGGTTCCCTTAACCATTTTGGCTTCCAACGCACGGAAGTACTTCTCTTACGTGAAGTCTGGGCAGAATTCCAGGTAGACACACTGGTCCGCCTGCCCCGCTGCCGACCTTGCTCAGAAGGTGGCCTGCTTCTGCCTGGTGGTCTGGCACTCGTGCACCTTGCTGGGTCTTGGTGTGGCTCGTGTCCTGCTGCTGTTCAGAGGCATTGCCGGTTCCTGAACGCAGCTCTTTTTGGCCCCCCACTTGACGTTGTCAGAATCATGTGGCCTCTTCTTGGAGCTGCCCACTTTGGTGAAGATCACATCTTGTCTTTCGATAAGCTGGTCTTCTTGTTCCGGGCAATCAGCCCAATTGCGGCAAAAATTTGCATGTCCGCCGTCCGCCGCCGGCTTGGTATTTGCATTTTTGCCATTAGTTAATTTTGAATGACTTTCAGTCATTTCAGAATATTTTGTCGATATCTTGGCGGAAACTTGGCCGTTTTTGATATTATTTATATGAACTTGCAGCCCATTATTTTGGCTTTCAGCCGGTACCCCATAGGGGTAACAAATCACCATTTACTCAATCTCTATCCCATAAGTACGCGGAGCTAACGTGCCGCACGGCCGAGAGAGAGAGATTGAGATTGAAATTGATTAATTACAACGTCCATTTAAGATTATATAAGGTTAAATACATGAAATGAATAAATATTATTATATAATGATAAATCTTTAATTAAAAAGGCATATATTGGATCAAAATATCATATATTTTACCAATATTTCAGTTGGCTGAACGCCATCCTTTATCAAGGTGTATCAACATTTTAAAAGTGTGCCAACAACAAACTCAGCGCCACCTAACGTCAACAGCATTAAGTTTTTAAAAATATTTTGTTATATTCAATGGGGAGAAAAAAATTGATATATATATTTATATTATGGACAAAATAATTTTTGTAAAATATAGGTGTGAATATTTTGAAAATTAACAATAACGCCTATTTTATATATTAAAATTATTTGTACTATGTTTAAAAAGATTTTTCGTATAAAAAATAAATAGAATTAACAAAATATATAAAAGAAAAGTTAAACTAAAATTTTTACTGAAAACACAAAGCGTAAAAAATGTTTAAAAGTTGGGGAAAATGAAATAATAATAAAATTAAAATGTAAAATTGTGAAATTCGAAATAAAATATAAGTAAAAATGGGAAAATATTTTATAAAAGTGATATCACACAAATAAAACATTGAAGACATTGAACTATCAATATATATAATAACATAATACATATATGATTGCGCCCGAAAGCTCGAATTAATTTTTTAAATAAAGAAACTCATCCTTTTTGAATCTATTCATTATTATAATACATATATATATATAATAAGCGTGTGATTGTATTTGAAATACACTTAAACGATGTTACAAAAATTTGAAGAAAGATATATAAAAGGAAAAATGCGTTTTGAGCATTAAAACATTTTACGTGCTTCTAAATGTGTACCTCTCCCTATAAAAAATTAATTAAAATATAGACCTAAAATATTGGGAATTTGAAGTAATAAAATGAAAAACTGTAAATATTTTATGACGATCTAAATTGCGAATATATCTCTGGTAGTTCAATTTTCCTATTAATACTATCTTTGTTTTCTTCGGAGGTCCAACTTTCCAAAAATAATCTGCAATGTTTTTCATTTATGTTCTTGTATAAAATATCTGTTTTATCAATGTCCGGTGTGTGGTTGTTTTTCAAAGCGTGGTCTACAAGGAGCGATAATGGATTATAGTTTCTTAAACCAGATTTATGTTATTGAATCGATCTTTTAGAGGCTTGCTTGTTTCTCCTATGTATTTGACGGGGCAATCATTACATGGTATTTTGTAAATTACATTGTTTTTGTTTTCTAATTCGCTAATTTGTTTGGTGTCTGGGTGGCGTAGGAAGTTTTTCAAATTGAATGAAGATTTAAATGTAGCAATTATATTGTTTCTCTTTAAGAGACTCTGGCAAATCGTTCAGAGCCGTAGCTGATAATTTCAAAATATAAAATAGGCGTTATTGTTAATTTTCAAAATATTCACACCTATATTTTACAAAAATTATTTTGTCCATAATATGAATATATATCAAATATTTTCTCCCCATTGAATATAACAAAATATTTATAAAAACTTAATGCTGTTGACGTTATGTGAGTTTGTTGTTGACACACTTTAAAATGTTATAACACCTTGATAATGGTTGGCGTTCAGCCAGGGACCTCAAGATGACGAGATGCAGAACCCTGTGGTCCAGCTCAAGGACACTTGAGGCGGTTTCCCAGAAGCTCAGCAGTCTCCTCCTCCAAGGCGAGAGCCAGACTTCAGGAGCCGGCGGTGTCAGCCACGCCCGGCTGCAGACCAGCAAGAGTAGCCGTTAGTAGCGCCGCGAAGTGAGGCCTGGACCCCCTCCAGACAGGCGAGCCGAAGCTGGCTCGCGATGTCAAGCAGGCTGACGCCACCATCGGGGTTTGGACGAGCCAGGATGCACCCGGGATGAACGTTTCCATTCGATTTACAATGAGGTCTGACCGTAGCAGCTTTCCGATGCAGGGAAGTCTTGTAGGAGCTGGGTCTCCTACTTGGATCAGGACGGCACGGTGGTCCGAGTAGGCGTAGTCGATGTTTTGGTAGAGAGTGACGCGGTCGCAGAAGCCTGATTGAAGTAGGATTCTGTCCAGACGACGCGCGTCGACCCGGCTTTCGATAGTAGCAATCCTGGTGTGCTCCAGTGCAGCATCGAAGAAGGTGGCGACGTCGACAAGGTCGGCTTGGTCCAGGAGCTCCGCGAGGCTTTCTGCTGAACCTGATGCCATGTCCTTCGCCGACTCCTCGGAGATGTTCAAATCATCGAGGATCCACGCATCCTTTTCACGCGCCAAAGCTGCGATGATCTGGAGCTGGCGGCAGCGCTCTTAAGGAGCATGAGAGACGTGGGCGTTGACGCACGTCATGAAGATTCCCCGGACGGTGAGGTTGATGACAGCCATCTTGCCAGGCCATAGGATCCGCGGCCGATGAACAACGATGCCGGCCGCGAAGACGCAGGCGAGGCCTGATCCCACGGTGGTCGTTGCGGGAGCAACAACGGCGCTGTAGCCTTGGCAGAGGTCTCCTACGTCGTCCAGGGACATAACGTTCGTCTCCTGCATAGAGCAGATGTCGATCTCATGCTCCTTGAGAAAGCAGCAGAGCTGAATTCTCCGGCGAAGAGCGGCGATGACGCACGTGTTCAGGGTTGCAACTCGGAAGTTCATTTAGGGTGTCGAGCAGAGTTTCTGGCGCGAGATAGCTTTTTATACAGGGTGTTGCTAGTGCCCCCTGTCAAAGCCATAAGCGCCGTGGCCATGGTGTCGATGGCCTTTCTCTGCTGGATGCTGGAGTTGGCCAGAAGCTTGTCCATGAGGCCATTATTAGTAATGGCTTTGAGGAGTTGTTCTCTCTCCAAGCCTACCTTCTGGACGCTGGCGATGGCCTCAGAAGCTTTGGCGTTCTTCATAAGAGCGTCCATTTGTTTCTGGGCCAAATATCGCTTAACTTGGGATAGAGGAAGCTCCTGGGTGTTATTTGGTGAGCTGGAATCCACGTTAGGCCGCTCAATTTCGTCGTTGGAAGGAGGGACAGCGACGGCTGTGGCGGTGGGGGAAGGAGGCATTTCAGCTGCTGGTCTTGGCCCAGCTGCTGGTGAGGATTGGGAGGAAGAGTCAAGCGGCTTGCTCCAGACATTTGGGCGCGCAACAGGCGGCCGCTCAGGGAAAAGTAGCTTGTCTTCCGTCTTGCCAGTCTTTTGTGGACAGATGGCCCGCCTGTGTCCTTGCCTGTGGCAGAGGGAACAGCCGATCCCGTAGCTCACGTAGACTGGCGAGATCATTCCCTTGGCCTTGATTTCCAGCCAGGAAGGGATCTGGGAGAGCCTAACTCCGTCTTGCAGAGTGATAGAGGCTTCCCGACGAGTGTCAGCCCAGAAAGAATTCTCCAGCTCCATCATTTGCTGGACGATGGAAGTTACACGGCCGTGGCTTTGCCCAGGGCGATACGCTCAGCCTTCTTCCTCAAGGGAAAGGCTCGAAGATTGGCACTTCCAATGTCTAAGCCCTCCTCGATGAGCCTCTCGGCGAGCTTCACGCTGGAGAGGCCGACTAGGATGTGCCCCATCATCTTTGTCAGCTGGTAAACGCAGCCTTTTCCCAGCTTCTCCTACAGCGCCATGAAGTACTGCGCCTGGCTGAATTCTGGGGAGAATTCCAGGTAGACACATTGGTCTACCTGACCGGCCGCAGACTTGGCTCTGAACTCCGCCTGTTTCTTCAGAGTCTTGGTGCACCTCTGCACTCGGGGTTTGTTCTCAGAGGGGACAGCAGTTGGCCTGGTGGCTGCAGATTGGACGCGGCCTCTTTTGCTCTGACCTTCTGCCGCCGTTTCAGAAGGCCTCTTTCGCTCGTGGCTGACGAGGATGAAGCCATCATCTTGCCCCTCCATCGGGAGTTGTTTGCCTTGTTCGACGAGGCAGAGATACTGCCAGAGGAAGGGAGTTCCACTGGAGAGGTGGATCTCAGGACGTCTTTGGGTGGGCTGCAGGGAAGAGCAACGGGAGCCTGAGCACGTGATCCACGAAGGAGGAAGCGGCGTTGTCGCAAAGAACCGGTAGGGTCCAGCCGCGACAGTATATTCAACAACACTGATATCAAATATTTATTCCCAGTACAAAGCTTAAATTTTAAAGCTACATTCAAATACAACAATAATCTAGGAAGTATGGTATGCAACTGTAATACCTTCATAAAAAAATTAAGCAACTTTAATAGTATTAGTTGTAAGTGCAATAATATAAGTGACCAACATAAATTTAAAGGTCACATTCTTACTAGTGACTTCACATTCTTAAATAAAGAAATGCAAGTCATGCTCAACAACAGATATAAATTTATACCGCCAATTAAACAAAATTTCAACAACACAGTTAATTCAATCATCCTAGATCTTGATCTTTTATTAATGAAACAAGCCTAAAGTTCAAGATCCCTGAATTTACTTTTCTTAATTGGAAATAGGAAATTATGAAACATGTCAAGGATTATTACCACAATATACTGAAAATTGCAAAAATGCCCCCCTTAAACATTGGAACATTAAAAGAAAACATCAAAATTATTCAAGAAGAGTACATTATTACTCCAATTGATAAATTTTCCAACAATTTCGCAATCATCTGCAAAAATCTATCACGACTTAATTATGCAAGAAATGAACAACACCGATGAATACAGCATATCAAATATAATCCCGATTCAAATTAAAAAGGAATCAGAGGTTAAGGAAAAAACTTTAAATATCTATAGCAAAAAAAAATCACCACCCCTATTATACCTTATATTTACATTATACCCAAAATTCTCAAAATTCCTCTTAAATTCAGAACCATAACATCTGGAATAAATTCTAATTTAAGCAATTTAGACCTTCAATTAGCTTCAACTTTCAAATTCTCAACAAAACATATCAGCAATAAAGAAAAATACAATTTCATTGACTCCAATAAAAATGTATTAAATTTTATTGACAAAAACCTTCCCAAACTCAAATCCGTTTATACTTTTGATTTTGAAGACCTTTTCTTTAAACTGGAGTAGGATGATCTTGAACTCAAATTTATTAATCCATTTTCAGAATTTTTAATTGACAAGACATTCAATATACCCTTAATTCACAATGGCAACAAAACCATTGTAATTAACTACAATAAAGCAAAATTACTTTTTGAAACATTTCTTAAATTCAATTATATCCAAATTAAAAATCAAATTTACAATCAAAAACAAGGAGTACCAATGGGTACGTCATCGAGTCCATTATTGGTCAACCTCCTGTTATTTTGGTATGAGAGGGAATTCTTCTCTCTTAACAAAGTTAACTGGTGGTTGTTCCGATACGTAGATGATATAATTATTTTCAACAATAACATTTTTTTCAAAATTAATAGAAAATATTTATTCTTCGTATTTGAATCTGAAAAATAATGAAAAAATCAAATTTAATCAAAAAGTCAACTTCCTCGATTTATACATAAATCTAAAAGAAAAAAAGTATAGAAGTATATGACAAAAGATCAAATTTCGATTTCAACATTATTAAATATATTAGTAAATTAAATTTTATTGCCCTCTATCGTTAAAATTTTACACAAATAAATTTACTGGCATAATTTGGCGAAACCGCTGAGAGGGTTCACTACTGATGAGCCAAGCCCTCTCATTCATTAAATCATATCATTGCAGTAAGGTCTGTAGAGATTTAAAAAGAAACGCATTGCCAGTAAATTTATTTGTGTAAAGTTATTAAATATAATAGACAAGATTCAAATATATCAAAAAATTGCACCAAAGGTATCTATTTTGGACAATATTTAAGATTCTACAGAATTAACAACAAATTAAACAACTTTATAAGTAAAATAAAAACTTAAATGATGAATTTAAAAAAATGGATTCAGCCAAAATACAATTTAAAAAATTAACATTTTAGCAATCAGAAAATATATTCACAAAAATAAATTTTCTTACAATTTCAACTTCAATGACTTTAAAAATTTCACTATGTGATTTTAATTAACTTTTGACCGGATATTCAAACTTGTTTTTCTCCGGTAACTTTAAAATCGAAAATTTATTTATAGACATTAACCGTCTCCCTCTGGGTGAGTAGAATTTGCTTGTGATGTTAATTGTAACATACATATATTGAATTTTAAGTTGATAACATGAACCGCAATTTAATACATATAAATGAATGATCTACAATAATGTTAACAGCAATACTGACTTCAACTGGAACGCGCAATCTAAATACTACTTTCGCTTGATGACAATGACGCAACAAACATGAGTTACATCATCTATCTCTCTTTTGATTCACTAATACTAACTACATTCCAATAATCTAGATAACAAATAATTTAATTATATTTCTTGAAAATAAAGATACTTCGGCCAATAAATATTTTTATTACCTCGACGTTTCGACAAAAATCTTTTGTCCTCGTCAAGAGCAAACAAAAATTAAAAATTTAGCAAGTCATATTTCTTGAAAATAAAGATACTTCGGCCAGTAAATCTTTTTATTACCTCGACGTATTAATCGACTTTATTTTCAAGAAATATGAACGTCGAGGTAATAAAAAGATTTACTGGCCGAAGTATCTTTATTTTCAAGAAATATGAATGCCGGCCAGGCAGCCTCAATATTTACGATAATTTAATTATAGGTAAATTTTATCATATCATAACATTCATAAAGAATGCTCTCACATTAATTGTGTGTAGTTATCAGCTATTATAAATATTTTCAAATAAAATATATTTTATTTTTAACCCTCCACTTTCTCTCCTTTCCTTTTTTTTTGTTTTTGTTTTCCTTTTTTTCCCTCCCTTTTAATTGGACTTAGAACAAATAATAATCAAGCTTTAAAAAAAATTCCCGTCTACACTAATAAAAACTATTATATTCAATATTATGAAACACCAATACCATACCTTTATTTCTGTATTTTCTCTAATTCTTACTTTGTTTGATCCTTTAAATTGATACGATAACTTTAGAATATATTTTCTCTCCCTTTAGCATACATAACAATTATCTATGCTTGTTCTATCTTTTTAAAGGGGGGTATAGAGAATGAACATTCAATCTAATTGATATGAAACACTAAAACTTAAATTCCTAAACTTCCTTATTTAGCAGAAATAACAGATATTGGTCCACATATATAATACTTAAATTGAAAAAGTATAGATAGGACTACATATAGAATATACGGAACCGTTAGGAATAATTCAAATAAATTGATGATGTTAGTTATTAAGGGAAAGCATTTTTACCATCTTCAGACAAGGGACTTATTTCTTTGTCTGATGAAGCTGATATTTCCATTTATGGTATGACGCACATTGTTAACTTGTTTGAATTTAATCGTATTTTCTCGTAGTTCCAATTAATCTTTATTTTCTCGTGCTTCTAATATCTTATTATTTTTCTGCAGTCCTATTATTTAGACTGTATAAAAACAATTTGGATCATAATCTGAACCTACCAACATCGGACAAAGTTTATTTTTCTATGTTCTTTAATGTTAGATTTTCCAGTTCCCTTGTCGACGCACATTGTTAATGGCTTGGGATATGATCATATTTTCCTGTATTTGTAATAATCATTTAACTCTCTCTCTCTGTATTACTAAATTCTTATTAGTTTCTTACAGTCCTTATACCCAAAAAGAATAAACACAATTTGATTTAAAGTTTAACACTAAGGTATAAGTATGTCTCAATCTGATTAAGTCTGGAGAACCGAATAAATTATATTTACTATTATCAAAGAAAGGATCCAGACCTATGCCTATTGAATAATACTTCTCTTTATCATAGTTATCACACACTGCTGACCTATTTGAAATGACTCATATTATCTAATATTTCTAACAAATTATTATCACCCTCCTGTATTTCCAATTTAAAAAAAAATTATCTTCATCCTTCACTTCTTTCCTAATACATAGAGTGAATAAAAACATGCTAATAGTAATTACAGTATAAGTAGACTTGATCCTATAAAAAATAATCCTTTGCTTCTTTTTGTTTTGAATCTACTGAAGTTGCCTCAATTTGACAAACGATTCAATCCCGGGTCTGTCGACACTAACTTCTTTGAATCATTATTGACGCATACATCTAATTTGAGGGGATCAAGACGTATTAACTTATATTTCTAAGAATTTATTATTTTTTATAGTTTAAAAAAAAGATTGTAGAGAAAAAGTAAATCTTGGATTATAGTTTTGAACTACGAAAATGTAAGTTTGGATACGATTAAGTTGATAGTATCTGCCCTTTCAAAGACAGGGAAATTGAAATTATCAGACAAAGGATTTAGTTCTTTGATCTAATAAATTTAGCCTCTCCGCTCCTATATTGACACACACCATTTTTAATTTGATAGTAATATAAAAAAAATCCTTTACTTATAGTTCTGATATCTTATTTTCTTCCAGTTTTATCATCTAAAATGAAAAATACTTTTTAAATTAGGTTTGAAATACAGAAAATGATACTTGCTCAGTTTCATTAGTTGATTTGTGTTGTATCTGTAGATTAGCTATTACCCCAATTCCATTCCGACCTGAATTTACTTTATATTCGGTCGAAGAGGTATGGTTTAGCAGTAATGTAGGTAGGGCTGAAACTGCTGCTCAGGTCTTCATCTGAAGAGGCCCGCCTGAGTACCATCCTCTTTCCATCTGGTTTAACCTTCATGGTTTTCATTTGGTCTAACCTTTAAGGATTTCATTCTTCCTGATTGGTTCATCAAATTAATATACTATCTTATATTGTGTCCTCCAGTTTTACACTAGATTGTCTTTAAAATGAGCTTAAATTTTTTTTTCACACAAAAAAAAAAATAAAAATAAAAACTATCTTCTTTCATCAATAGGGCAAAAATACTTCTCTTTCTCTAATTAGCTTAATTTTATAATATTTGTAAAATTATTATCATGGTTCTGTCTTTGCTCTTTTCTATCAAACTTTTTCTTCGCTTATTCTTTTTTTACCCAGCCCATGACGTTTAAACACCGAAGCTTTGCTGGAGTTACCTTTTTTTAATACTACTATATTCTAACTAATTATTTTTTGCAAAAAAAAAAAAAAAAAAAAAAAAAACCTCTCATGTTTAAACTAAATAACAAATTTTATATATCTTGAAATTCTCATAACGCGATAGTATAAATATATATATAGGTAGGAAGTATAGACTGTTTGCGAATAGAAAGAATATTTTTAATAGGAAAGGTTCGAAAATATATCCGAGGTGAATAGGAAACTGAGATTCTCTTATCTGGAGAAGTTCAATCAAGGTAATTTTTCATCTTGCACGTCGCAGTGAAATCTTCCCAAGCGACTCATTTGACGACACCACCTATATGAAATGAAACCTTTAGTAAAACCTCCAACCTCAAATGAGCACCCACCCTCTTCCACGGAAAGTTCTAGTATATCCGATGTTTTGGGTTAATTGGTTGTACTGTGTCGGTTGGAGGCCACATAACCTATTTGAATTGGTTCATTATGTGAGATTTACTTCATTCGACCTTTTAGCTTTATTTTTCTATATTTATAATTAAACACCAATTACCTTACGATTCGAAATATGAATTACTCGCCTCAATATGGGGCCAATATGTAACTAGGAGTTATGTGATTTCTAGCCAGCGTTGACGTATCTATTTGTAAGGAGAATGTCGGTCAGAGAGAAGTAGTAAATATGGCTATTATTGAGATTATTCATTAAGTTTAAATAAGTTAACCCGCATGCGCGAGCTATTGTTACATTCCTCGTACTTTATTGCTTCCTCTCAATTACTCGCTCTCTCTTTCTTATCTCTGTGACTAGAACCCTCTGCTCTCAGAATTATTGGTGTTCCCCAAAATTTGATAAAATATCATACAAACTTCACAAGTTAATATCTCAGAAGTTTGACGACTTTCCTGGATGGTTTCAAAGATCCTGCTTGGGTAGCTTGGATTCAATGAGGAAGATGTTCTTGCACTTTATTCATTTTAGTAATGTCTTGATGTTTCCTATAAACCTGAGATACTTGAGATGTCTTGGATCAGGAAATTGCTGACTCTCTCGTCTCTCTATTTAGGGTTTTAAATTGCTTCTGGCAATTTCTTGCCTGGTATACCAGAGATGAGCGAAATAGTTTCTTCAATAAAAATACAGTTATTATGTTTGAAAATGCATCTATGTCAGTAGGGAATTGGATGGAAGCTTCAGACCGCAATCTGAAATTCTATGTATTATCTAGGTATATGTGAAGTTTCTTTCCTTATGCAATTCCGAAATATTTTCGACCAAACTATTATAATTCACAATTTATAACGAACCATGGAAATTTTAAGGGATTTTTATCAAAAATTGGCGCGATTGAAGACTCTAGCTGTCATTGTGGCAACGAATTCCAGGACTCGAGACACCTACTGCTGGAATGTCCACTCTTCTTCACCGCTAGACGACAGACAATAAATAATGTTGTAGATCTATATCAATTTGTAAATAGCAGAGAGAATTATCATAAGTTTAACTATTTTTGTAAATATATTCATGATTTTCTTTCAAACCTGAAAGGTTCAGGTTCCTAATATATATATATATATTTTTTTTTTTCTCTTTTTATTTCGATTACTTTTTTTTTTTTTTGTAAAAATTTTATAATTGTTTCTGTTTAAAAAATGTAAATCGACGCAAATATCCCTAGCCGGGATATCGCGTTTGTGTGTTGAAATAAATAAATAAATAAAAATTAAATAAATAAATAAATATGAATATTTTTCTTTTCTAGCTCCCCACTTAGTTCTCCCCTTGAACATAAAATATGTTAATATTTGCTGCCATCAGTATAGATTAAGATAACGATTTTTTTTTTGGATTGAAATAGTGAGAGAGATTCTTAAACTTATAGATACACTCATGGACAAAACTTAAGGAAGTTGTACCTTTTAACATATAAATCTTTATCGATATTTAGACAATAACTCTGAAGGATATTTGATACACTCACCTTTATTGAAGAAACACGAGATAACTATGTGTGAACAAAATTGCCTGTCTCCTAAAAAAAAAAAAACAAGCAACAGGCGAAATCAAAATATGAAAATTCATTAAGTTTTTTCCCAGGAGTGTAGTTGTGTGCAAATAATATTGTCAATAAGCTCCATCCAGATGGGACACCTGTCAATCATCCCTGGACCCCGGGGGGGACCACAGGTGTAAGGGGTTCTCGGAAACTGATTTGTAAATAAGGAAAACGGGACGGTGGCTGAGACCGCTCATTAGGATTATTTTTTAACTTGGGGTAAGTTGTACACTCTCTCTCTCCCTATAAATACCCCTTATAATAAATTAATTATCCCCAAACTTGCCCCTGCTTTATTTATCTCCGCGACATATTTTGGCGGAGACGCTGGGTTGCGTGACGGAACTTCGAAGAAGTCGACGTCTACAGGGACGTGAACCAATTATTCAACCTTTGCCCCAACGAATATAAATGGAAGACGACCACAGACCTACTGTTAGCGGATCCTACCTCCCTTGTCAGCGCCAACGAGATCCTTCTACCTTTTCTGGAGATGGAAATATAAACCATGGATAGTGGTTGAAAGAGTACGAGAGAGTGTCGAAGTACAACAGATGGGACGAGGCCATGAAGCTTGCCAACGTCGTATTTTACTTGAACGGAACTGCTGCAAGGTAGTTTGATAATAACGAAGAATCACTCAACTCGTGGAGAAGCTTTGAAGACGCATTCCGCGGTGTGTTCGGACTGCAGGAGGATTCTGCGCCGAGGAAGTTCTGAAGTCAAGAGCACAGAAGGCTGAGGAATCCAGCGAGTCATACATCCAGGGGTTTCTTAGTCTCTGCCACCAGGTGAACCCTCGCATGGAAGAAGGTGAGATAGTTGTTCACATTATAAAGGGAATTTCGGAGGACACATATCAGGTATTGGTGACGAAAGACATATAGACGGTAAATAATATCCTGAAGTTTTGCCGTCATCTGACAACCGTCAAGCAGCGCAGGATCGGCCGTACGAAATTCGCCAGGTTGTCAAACGTAATGCCCATTTCATGTGTTGACCACTTGGCCGCGTTAATTCGCCGCATCGTTAGAGAAGAGCTACAAAAGGTCTTCTCACCACCTGAAGTGATCAATCCTCTCCGAGAGGTGAACGCCCTGTAACAGACTGTGAGGGAAGATGTTAGCCGTGTTCTCCAACCTAACAGAGCACAAATCAACGTGGTACAACAACAACCATGCACGCCCTATAATGTCAATCGACCAAGCCAACCTAGGAAGACGGAACATTGGAGAACCTACGACGACAAACCAATCTGCTTCCACTGCGGACGACCTGGACATGTCGTTCGTTATTGTAGAGAACGACGGCAGGTCTTCGCTGAAGCCAGGTCAAAGAATGGCGTAGAAGCAAGAAATGTTGGATTGTCGAGTCGACCCCCGAGATATGACACCGACGACGACTATGTAACGCCCCAAACCTCGACGTACTACTACCAGAGCTCTTCCCCACATCCAAACCGTGCATGGTCGCCAGCCCGAAGACAATCCCAGTCGCCAGCCTGTCGTTTCAGCCGTTCTCCCAAGCCTCAGAATGTGAAAGACTAAGTGGAGCGGCTTCTAACGGGGGTGAGGTCGCCATTGAGGAAAATCCTCCATAGTATATCGCCACTAAATTAAAAGTAATTTTGTTATGGTCGAAATAAATGAACGCAAAACTAAAGCATTGGTGGATTCAGGAGCCGACTTTTCTGTTATTTCAGACAAATTTCGACGCGAACTGAAGACACCTCTCTTCAAAGAACCAGGTCCCATTCTTAAAGCCGCAAACAAAAATTTAATAGAGACCCTAGGAAAATGTGTCCTGAACATAGAAGTTGATGGTCTGAAGATATCCTTTGAATTCGTTGTTATGGTGGAATGCAGCCATGACATTATATTCGGTTGGGACTTCTTCAAGGCCAAGGAAACCGTCATTGATTGTGGCAGAAATGAACTCCATCTCGGGGAAACCTCCATCCTAGAATCTCGAGAGGAGGAAAACCAAATATTGTTTGCTTCCGACGACTTTGTCATCCCGCCTAAATCAATAAAGAATATCAGTGTAATAAACGAAGAAATATGCGGTGTTAGAGATGTTTCAGTATCAATTTCCTTCCAGAACAAGGGCTGAGACAAGATAATCAGCGGGTCGCTGCTTTCTCTAAAGAGGGAGTAATGTGAAGAAGCTCCATCCAGATGGGACACCTGCCAATCATCCCTGGAACCCGGGAGGGGGGGGGGGACCGCAGGTGTGATGGGTTCTCGGAAACTGATTTGTAAATAAGGAAAACGGGACGGTGGCTGAGACCGCTCATTAGGATTAGCTCTTAACTTGGGGTAAGATGTACACTCTCTCTCTCCCTATAAATACCCCTTATAATAAATTAATTATCCCCAAACTTGCCCTTGCTTTATTTATCTCCGCGACAATATTGTAAATTTTGTCTATATCCATATTTTTTGGCACTGCCTCCTATTTTTACACACTTTTAGAGAGTTGCATATATTCATAGAGTATATTCAACAACAAAACAGTTTTACATATTGTTTATATGAACATAGTATGTTATTTACAGACTGTACTTACCGCCTCAATAACTATTTTATATGTCTAATACTATTTTTCAATTTTATTCCTTAAAATAATTCCCGTTTATATCTGTTTCCCAATTCGGCGTTCAGCGTTTTGGTAGCTAATTTTGAATATAGATCAGAATTTTCTAAGGAGAATATTGATATAAAAAAATTCCCATCAAATTCGACTCAAAAATATGCGTCATCCATTAATAATAGTTTTTTTAAAATCTATTTTAATGAGAGAGGTGATATTTATTTTTTAGGTCAATTTTTTTTCTGAAAGTCTGGCTTTTTGTTTGAATTTGCCAAAACTGGTCTTGTGTCACATTCTTTATCACGATCTCAACGTTCTGATAAACCAATTGCTTTAATGTATTTTTAACGGGAGAGGTGTCTCTTTTGGTACATGGATACCATCCTGCTGTAACTTTATGTTGTATTCTTACCTGAAAATCGGCTCTGCCACTTCAGCTTAAACAGCTTTTTGATAAATTGGACCGATTTCATAACTATGTCTTAGGATGTTATCAAAGCTGCCCCTGTACTAATGAGGGCCTTAGCCCGAAACATGGTATACGGGTTTGCTCTTGTCTAAATTTGATACAACTGGTGTTGTGGGTCATTCTTCATCACCACCATAACGTTATTTACTGAGGTGATGAACCAAAAGGCATAAGTTTAATGCATTCTTAAAGGGAGAGGTGCCTTTTTTGGTACTTATATATTCACTAGCCGAATGACCCGGGCAACGCCCGTGTTTTACCCGATTGAATGTTTTGATTCAAATACTTTTTGTTACAATTATAAATTGGCGCCTTATATAAATGCATATGTTTGTTAATAACTATAGCCTATGTGCTTTATCTGTCTATGTAGTGTTGGCTTCCGTAGGCGTCTCTTACTGGGAAAAAGAAAGAGAGGATTCCATTTGGTTATTAACTAATATATGCAATTATTTAAGGAGCAACACGCTCCAACACAATGGTTAAAAAAACGAAAAAGCGAGTGGGGGGGGGGGGGGCAAAGGTGGTGTGATCGTAGGCAACCAATAGGAGGGCGCCATTCCAAAGAAAAAGCAAACGGTGACAGAGATGACAAATGATTAGGAGATGAAGAATTAAGAACGGATGACGCTCGTAACTGTATATAGAATATGTTTGTCGGCTATGCACTCCCTCGATATGTAACTAATCTCGCTGAAATTTGAACAGGACAGAGAGTTAAATCTGGAAGAGTTTTTTGTCGCGCTTTAACCAAGAAAAAATATAATTAACCAGGTACTGGGCAACAATATTTTTTAGTCAGAAATTATGATGACAATATTGCTGTATCATGCTTGATTGACATAAACAAAATTATTTAGGGGAATATTCACTAAATCAGACCACGGGCGAAGCCAGATAATAATTTTCAGTAGACAGGAACAAAATTCTACCAGCGAAACATTTACTCGAGCAGAAGACACAAGAAGCCAGGTCATCTCTATATATAAAATATCGTTTCTCGGCCTTTTGGCTAAGAACGTGTAGTTTATCTCTAGATATTTTTATTTATATATATATATTTTTAAAATCTATTCAGTAGATAGAGTGAATATGTTTGCTCGAAAAATATATTTTATATATTATAAAAATATATAATGTAACGAATATTATTATCATAATATTCTGTGTGTTCCGGAATATTATTAACAATAATATTCGTAAGGCAAACTTCCACTCAGATAAACACGGGCGAACCGGGTACACATCCGCTAGTAATTTATAAACAGAATGTGCCATATATTTTTTTTTTCTGAAGAAGAAGAAGATTTAGGCAATTTTGTTCACACTAGGTTATCTCGTGTGTCTTCAATAAAGGTCACTGTGTATCAAATATCCTTCAGAGTCATTGTCTGAATTCCGATATACATGCTAAAAGGCACAACTTGCTTAAAGTTTTATCCATGAGTGCATATAGAGATTATCTTGAGAGATACAGAAAAGAAGCGGGAAAAGGTAGGAGAATATACAAAGTTTATGGGAAATATATACATATATCGCTACAATAATATTGATATATTAGTTTATAGATAGTAGATATTGGCATTTTCTCCTACTCTCCTGTTAAATACAAATTCCCGTAAGTTATAGGAGACAGTAGAAAGACATTAGACTCAACAACGACACACAACAATATATACATACAACTCTAGAGCCTACACCGTTTTTATATACATTCATGGACAAAACTCAAGGAAGCTGTACCTTTTAGAATGTGTATCGTGATTCAGACAATACCCTGAAATATATTTGATACACAGTGACCTTTATTGAAGATACATGAGATAACCAAGGTGAACAAAATTGCTTCTATCTCTTCAAAAAAAAAAAAAAAACAGACGACCGGAGACGTCAAAGACCTTTCACTTCCTTAAGTTTGGTCAATCAGTGTATAGAGAGAGAAAGAAATAGCGAAAATAGTATGCATTTACAGAAGTTGTTTTCTTCTAATAGCAGCTCTGTAAAGATTATCGCAATCATGAGCAATTGACTTGACGCTGTTTAAAATTGTAATGTTATTAGGTATGTGAGGCTTTCATGTAGGAAGCATTTTCAGCAATAGAAGTATGTTTTGAAAAGCGGTGTCTACCTTAGTTGCCAACTCATCGATCTGTTACGGATCAATAAATCCGAGGAGACACCGGAAGTCACGCACCTTCAATGCCACGTCAGGAGTGTCTAGCGTCCACTTTGACAGAATGACTGAGTGGACACTCCCTTCGAGTGGCAGAGCAGCCACTTTCAAGGATGTTCTGATTACATCGGGAGGTCTGCTCATGCGAGCGTTTTGTTGCAAAAAATTGGGAGGAGAAAGAACAGGAAACGTAGAGATATTATAAATTCAAAGATTATTTAGTCTTTGAAAAGAAATAATTTAGAATATGAAGGGAGGTAAAACTACAAATTGTGCTCCATAGACCAAATCAAAATATGCACAACTAACTCCCACCAAACGATGATGTGAACTGAGAGCTATACAAACTAATTTACATATATACCACAATGGTGAACAAGCAAATAGCTGATTAACAATTCACAGAAATGGTATAGAATCGCCTATATTCATGGATAAAACTCATGAAAATGGAAAGTATTTCATGTCGCCGGTCGTCTGTTTTTATTTTATTTTATTTTTTTTAAGAAGAAGAAAACAAAGGCAAATTTGTTCACATTTGGTTATCTCGTATGTTTCAATAAAGGTCACTATATATCAAATATCTTTCAAAGTTATTTCTGAATCCCGATATATAATCTAAAAGGTACAACTTAAGTTTTGTCCGTGAGGGTATACTTTTCCACACGAACTAATACAACTTTCATATTGAAGAACAAGTCACGTTTACGAGATCTTCGTTTAGAGTCTGATACATAAGTTGAAATGAGGTTTTAGAACTTTAAGAGCACATTCAGATTTATATCCGGTAGGTCTTGGATTCCCAGCTAGGTCTCAATAGTTAACGCACTCTAGTTGTATTCACACTTCACAAGAAACGGCATGTGTGGCGCAACTGTACCTGATAAGAAGACAATAAGACTCTGGAAGCATAGTATGTAAACCAGAGTAAGAATAGCCAGACAACCAATTAAGAAGAAATATATTTTTTTCATATTTAAGACGATTAATCCTTTTAATATATTGTAATACGCATAGAATCAAAAAGGATGAGTTTCTTTTATTGGGAAAAACGTTTCTAGCTTTCGGGCGTAAGCGGCCCTTCCACAGGAAATAATGAAACAATTTCAAGTAAAGATGTATATACATATATATAAAACAGGTAATTTTTGCATATCTAGGATTAATTATGAAGTATTGTATTTTATTATTTAAGAAAAATTATTGTTATGTAAATTAGTCAATTTGCTGATATTATTATTAAATGCATAATTGTAAAATGGTGTGATGAAGAAAAACGGAAAAATCTATTTTAGTTTTTGGACCAGCCTATCATATGTCTCTGGGATGTCTATATGTCTGTTTATACTATTATATTTTGTTGATATCAATGCTTCTAGTATTAATCTTTTGTATTTACTGTTTATGTTTGTGTAATGAATATTTGGGTTTGCTAGATTGAATTCATGATCTGTGTGTCTGATATGTTGCACTATTAGAGATTTGGGGTCTTTGTTTTTAATGTTTCTTCTGTGTTCGTCTATTCTGTCTTTTATCTGTCTTCCTGTTTCACCTACATAGACATTATTACATTGGGTGCATGGTATGGAATATACTGCTTTGCTATTGTATAGTTTTGATATAGGAATACTGTTTCTGGTAATGGGGTTTCTTAAAATGGTTAATATACTCGGGTTGCTTTCATAATATGTTCTGATACCGTGTTTGTTTAAAATTCTGGCTATGTGGGTACTACTGCGGGAATATGGGATTGTACATATCGATTTATAAACATGATTATTTCTTATGAGAGAGGGATTGTAGAAATGTCTTAATATAAAGTTTTTCGGATAACCTATAGAAGTGAGTTTGTTGATCAATAATTGGGTTTCTGTATCTTTTGAGAGTTGGGTGGTACAATGTGTATATATTCGTTTGGAAAGGGTTTTAACTGTGTCCCATCAGTCACAAGATCAACACAGTTAAAACCCTTTCCAAACGAATATATACACATTGTACCACCCAACTCTCAAAAGATACAGAAACCCAATTATTGATCAACAAACTCACTTCTATAGGTTATCCGAAAAACTTTATATTAAGACATTTCTACAATCCCTCTCTCATAAGAAATAATCATGTTTATAAATCGATATGTACAATCCCATATTCCCACAGTAGTACCCACATAGCCAGAATTTTAAACAAACACGGTATCAGAACATATTATGAAAGCAACCCGAGTATATTAACCATTTTAAGAAACCCCATTACCAGAAACAGTATTCCTATATCAAAACTATACAATAGCAAAGCAGTATATTCCATACCATGCACCCAATGTAATAATGTCTATGTAGGTGAAACAGGAAGACAGATAAAAGACAGAATAGACGAACACAGAAGAAACATTAAAAACAAAGACCCCAAATCTCTAATAGTGCAACATATCAGACACACAGATCATGAATTCAATCTAGCAAACCCAAATATTCATTACACAAACATAAACAGTAAATACAAAAGATTAATACTAGAAGCATTGATATCAACAAAATATAATAGTATAAACAGACATATAGACATCCCAGAGACATATGATAGGCTGGTCCAAAAACTAAAATAGATTTTTCCGTTTTTCTTCATCACACCATTTTACAATTATGCATTTAATAATAATATCAGCAAATTGACTAATTTACATAACAATAATTTTTCTTAAATAATAAAATACAATACTTCATAATTAATCCTAGATATGCAAAAATTACCTGTTTTATATATATGTATATACATCTTTACTTGAAATTGTTTCATTATTTCCTGTGGAAGGGCCGCTTACGCCCGAAAGCTAGAAACGTTTTTCCCAATAAAAGAAACTCATCCTTTTTGATTCTATGCGTATTACAATATATTTTTCATCTTCACAATTACAGTACCGTTTTCCCCTGCTAAGTGGCGTCTAATTGACCTTCAAACTTCATCTTCCTCAATGAATGGTCACTAATTATTTAATTAACTGTCTTATATAACTGCCTCTATATAACGGCGCGGTAAGAGATAAATACACTCATGGACAAAACCTCAGGAAGTTGTACCTTTTATTATTTATATCAGGATACAGGCAATAACTCTGAAAGATATTTGATATACAGTGACCTCTTTTGAAGACACATAAGATAACCAAGTGTGAAAAATATTGACTCTGCCTCCTTAAAAAAAAAAAAAAACAGACGAGTGGCACCATCGAATTCGGGGTTCATCTATAAATCCAAATCTATACATCCCAAAAGGTACAACTTCCTCATGTTTTGTCCATAAGTGTACACATAAATGACTTTCTTATAACACTTACTAATTATTGAGATAATTATTCTAGACTTCGCGCGAATTGTCTTTAATGATATCCCATAAATAACGTTATGATAGCGAGAGAGATATTAATCGAGACTCAATAGTAAAGAAATCGATACTGTAGTGAAACTTTGTAGAGGAGTTTGTAGGGGTTTGTATACACACCGTTGACAACCACGACCCGGAATCGAATCTCGCATTAAGCACTTTTTTTGCCTCAATGGACCGATTTCTAACACGAGTCAAACCCCACAAGTCTTCTTCTTCTTCTTTCTTATCTATCATGATTTAGTGAAGTAAAATGAGTCTGCCTTTGTCATTAAGACTGGAAGCACTACTCAGTGGCAGGCCGGCTTAGCTCCAAAAGAAATGGCCGCCTCGGACACGAGGAACAGACGCCATGTGCAGTCGCTCCTAACATGGAGTAAAAACGCTGTTCATCTTGTATCCCTGGATTAGGAGCACTTACAGGGTACTATCAGCCGGACCAGCTGAGCCCAGTTTTTCTAGTGAGCTTGTTACTGCTCCTCCCACTCTTTTTTCATTGGAACCGGCAAAGGAGGAGTTCCACCAGTGAATGCAAATAATCAATCAGGACTCAGGCTCCTTGTAAGTGCATAAATTGAACTAATTTCGACATATGGAACAATTACAGTAACCCACCATTATTATCGTACAGTACCCACTATTATTATCGTGACTTGTACAGCGAGGAATTGTGATAAATAAAAAATGACCAGATGACCAAGTAGGCCGCCATTCTTATTGGAAAGATTTTTTTCTGAGATATATGCAGCTTGGATTAGAGTTGTCAAGGTTGTCAGTAAAACCCGGGTTCCTCTACACCATGACCTCCCATAAGCAACCACATGGAATACCTGGTCTCTTCTTGAATGATCGTTCATAGGAATTCGGATCAGATTAAGGTCTGTCATTTTTGAATTACAAAATGGTTGCTTAAAAAGATGATTGTGGGGATTTACTTTAAAGCGAAACAAATTTTCAACGTGGGAACTTCCCCCATCTAATCCAGCTTTTGAAGAGTCTTGAAGAGGTCTAGTGATAATAGAGAGGCCGTGTCACCAAGCTGAAAAACTTTCTAGTTCAAAATTAACTGAGAATGTGTCGAAATACAGTCCCACTTGTGGTTTGGTCTAATATCATACAAGGGTCACTCCAAAGGTTTTTGCAATCAATATTAAATAATTAAAATATTAAAAAATAAAATATACCATTAAAATCTACATGCATTTTTTACCCAACATAATCATTTTCATAAAATAGTAACAACAATGACTCATAGAGAGCGCGCCTTTGTTTACAGCGGCAGCAGTAATTTCTAGACATTGCATCAAAACACAATAGAGTTGATTAGAGAAAATTTACGCGCCATGATATTTTATGATTATAAAATTAATTTAACTTCTAAATAATCCCATGAAAAATTGATGAAAGCTTTAGGAGATAAAGCTCCTTCTATAAGAACAGTTTTTAATTGGTTTAATGAATATAAATTTGGAAGCTTCAGGTCGACCACCAACAGCAGTGACCCAAGAAAAAAATGAACTGGTAAGATTTTTTCTTAGAGAAGATCGAATAATTACGTATCAGAAGTTGGAGAAAAGTGTGGGCATTGGATCGGAAGCAATCAACACCACCATTAATGATCATTTAAAATACAGAAAACTTGTTAGTAGATGGGTACCTCACAGCTTGCCTGACGGCCAAAACCTAGGCCGCGTTAAATATTGTAATTTCATGTTGAAAAAATTTGATGAAGGCAAATCAAAGTCTGTTTTGGATTTACAATTTTGATCCAGAAACAAAACGGCAATCTACTCTTTGATGCTCTTCAAAATCACCTCTTCCTAAGAAGGTTTGCAGTGCTCGAAGTGTTGGATAACAAATGATCGCTTGGGTATTTTTAGAAAAAGGGGTTTTATTGATATCATGAAGTTAGAAGATAGAAATACAGTTAATAGCGACTGGTATACAAAAAAAACTTCCTTCCAGCAGTATTAAAAAAAGCAAGCAAAGCAGATCAAGAGCTCAACTTAGAGGAGTCCTTCTTCACCATTACAATGCAATACCGCACACCTCAGCCCAAACATTAGACTTTTTAGCTAACTCTGGTGTCCAATTAGTCACTCATCCACCATAATCACCAGACCTAGCACATTGTGACTTTTTTATTTCCAAAAGTTAAGTTATTGTTGAAAGGGATACAATTTGACACTGATGATGAAGCACTGCAAGCCTTTATCAATGTCATAAATTCCATTCCCGAAGATGACAGGTGTAAGTGCTTCGATAATTGATTTTAACAGATGAAATCTTGTATAGGTGCTAAGGGTGAATACTTTAAGAAACTCTATAAATTTGAATGTTGCAGCTCTAATAAAAATAAGTGATTGCAATTTTAAAATTTTTGTAGTGACCCTAGTAGTATATTATGTTGTCTGAGTAGGCTAGGCCGTGTTCCTTGTGTGTAGATCAAATACTGCGTCACCTTTGTTGTCTGAGTAGGCTGCACCGTGTTCTTTGTCTGTGGATCAAATAACCTTCCCCTAATGTTGTCTGAGTATGCTGGGCCGTGTTCTTTGTGTGTAAATTAAATACTGCGTCACCTATGTTGTATAAAGTAGGCTGCGCCGTGTTTTATGTGTGTGGATAAAATACCTTTCCCCTTATGTTGTCTGAGTAGGCTGCGCCGTGTTCTTTGTGTGTGGATCAAATAACTTCCACTTTATGTTGTCCGAGTAGGGTGGGCCGTGTTATTTATGGGTAGTTCAAATACTGCGTCACCTATGTTGTCTGAAGTAGGCTGCGCCGTGTTCTTTGTGTGTGGATCAAATACCTATCCCCTTATGTTTACTTAGTAAGCTGGGCCGTGTTCTTTGTGTGTAGATCAAATACTGCGTCACCTATGTTGTCTAAAGTAGCCTGCGCCGTGTTCTTTGTGTGTGGCTCAAATAACTTCCCACTTATGTTGTCTGAGTAGGCCTTGTTCATTGTGTGTAGATCAAATACTGCGTCACCTATGTTGTCTAAACTAGGCTGCGCCGTGTTATTTGTGTGTGGATCGAATAACTCCCCCCTTATGTTGTCTGAGTAGGCCTTGTTCATTGTGTGTAGATCAAATACTGCGTCATCTATGTTGTCTAAAGTAGGCTGCGCCGTGTTCTTTGTATGTTGATCAAATAACTTCCCCCTAATGTTGTGTAAGTAGGCTGGACCGTGTTCTTTGTGTGTATATCTAATACTGCGTCACCTATGTTGTCTAAAGTAGGCTGCGACATAAAACCTCCTTTGTAACACAATTAGGATGTTATGAATGGAACAGACTTCCATATGGTCTAAAAAATGCACCTTCACAATTTGAAAGGATTATGAAGTCAGTTTTCACTAAGCATAATATACACTATGCCTTAAATTATTTTGATGATATTATTATACACTCTAAAACTTATGAAGAACACATTAAGCATTTAGATGACATATTAGGTATATTCGAACAAGAGGATATAAAGCTGAATCTCAATAAATGCAAATTTTTACAAAAAGAAATACAATTTTTAGGATACACTATTAACTCAGGAAAATATACACCAAATAACACAAATATTGAAGCAATTTTAAAATTAAATAGACCATATAATATTAAAACCTTACAGAGATTTTTAGGCACCATAAATATTTATAATAAATTTATTCCCCATTATGCGCAAATTAGGGCACCTTTGAATGAACTTTTGTTAAAAAATGCTCCTTGGTTATGGAGTGCGAAACATGAACAAGCCTTCCAAACACTTAAAAATTCACTCATATCACAACCTGTACTATATATTTATGACCCATCAAAACCATGTCATTTATTCACAGACGCGTCAAGTCTAGGAGTAGCAGGAGTTCTTAAACAACCAGATGAACAAGGCATTTTACACCCCATAGGTTATTTTTCAAGAAAACTTCACCCATATGAACAGAATTATACTGCCTCAGAAATTGAAACATTAGCTATCATTAATTCAGTACAAAGGTTTCACACATATCTACACAACATACATTTTACCTTGCACACAGACCACTTACCTTTAAAATGGATCAAAAATGTAAAAAACCCACAAGGTAGATTATTTAGATGGTCCTTAATCTTATCTCGATATAGCTTTGACATAAAACATATTAAAGGATTAAATAATATAGAAGCAGACATGCTATCAAGAGCACCTGTCTCATTTTACCTAACATATAATGAGTTAAAAGAACACCAATCCACAGAACAAATTAGTAGTGCTAAATTTAAAATACAAAATGGCCTCTACATTATTAATAGAAGAGGTTTTAAAAGAGCTTAAGTACCACAAACACTAAGACACAAATTATTAAGCAAAGTACACACAAAGCATGGGCATATTGGAACAACTCAAATGACTAAAATAATTTCTCCACACTATTATTGGTCACATATGACTAGAGATATTGCTAATTACACCAAACATTGTGAAACTTGCCAGTTTAACAAGTCTAGGGATAACAGAATTGTTTATGGACCACTACAACAGATGCCAATAGCTACACACCCAAATCACATTTTTTCTCTAGATACATTGGGCGGGTTACATAATTATGGGACAACAAGACACAGTATCCATATGATAGTAGATCATCACAGTAGATTCCTTTGGGCTTTTCCAACAAAATCTGTATCAACTGATTCCTATATAACTTGTTTAAGAAATTTATTCCAAATTAATAAACCTGAAATATTAATAACTGACAGAAATGCAGCTTTTCTTAGCAGAAAATTTAAACACTTTTTAGAAAGAAATAATGTTAAGCATCTACTCACCAGTTCCCATCATCCAGAAACAAATGCAAAAGTAGAAAGACTAAATTCCACTATCATTAATAGGTTAAGATGTGAATATAATGCTAATTTAAAGATTCCTTGGACAAAATATATTCCTAAAATTACTGAAAGCTATAATGAAACAGTACATACCACAACAGGCTTTACACCTAAATTCTTATACTATGGAATACAACCACAGTATATAGAACATGACACAGTAACACATACACCAATTGAAAAAGCAAGAAAATTAGCCATTGAAAGAACCATAAAATCCCATGAACACAGCAAACAACTTTATGATATTAAACACCCAGAACCCATTTTTAAAGAAGGAGATCAGGTATTAGTAAAAACCTTTATTTATCCAAACACTGGTAAATTAACACAAAGATATATAGGCCCATTTACAATTTTAAAACAACTTTCTCCAGTCACATATGAAATAGATAAGCCTAATATACCCCAAAGAAAACAAACAGAAATTATACACTCAAATAAGCTTAAATTATTTTATCCAGAAACAGATTTTTTACTTCACTATAGCACCAACATAGAAAATGACTTAATAGCAAATCAAAATTCTAACACAAAGTTAATAGATATTGATGATAAACCATGTTTTTTACAGGAAGGCCATATTTTGGACATGAACAATGAAGAACAAATATCAGCACCAATTCTTAAGCCTTCACAAATAACTTAATGTCACTCCATACATCTATTAGCGTTTCATTACTCAACCATGTAAAAAAAAAAACATTTTCTACTGCTTTTGATACTTTGAAGTGTAACTACTATAATGTCATAATTACTCAAATTTTAAATACCTTTTTTGCTTCATATCCATAGTTCCTATAAATCGCCCATTAATACTTCTTATATATACTTTTATTATAATTTCATAATTATATAAATTATTTGTAAACAAACTTTCTTTTGTTTATTTTGAAAAAATGTGCGTATTGATTTTTATTGTTTCATTTTTAATTATTTCTAAAGATTTATTGATTTCGTTTAATTAATTATTTTAATTACCAATTTTATTTTAAAATTTTATTTTTTTTAGAATCTTTTCACAGGGGGGAAATATTATATAATCTAAAAATATTATATAATCTAAAAACTCTAAATATTTTTATATTTTAAAAATATATATTTCATTTTATTCATTGATAATTTTTATTCTTGTTATCATCGTTTTTAGAAAGACTTTTAGTTTAGTTGTTTAGTTTCGTTGTATAGTTTTGTTGTAAATATGCGTAGTTAACCAATCAATCCTTTTAAATCACTAATATAGGATTAACTTATAAATTCTATATAATGTGAAAACTAACTAATGTGTAATCTTTCCTCAAGTAATTGAAAATAAAAGCTACTTGACGGTAAATATTTATCTTTTTTTTTATCACGACTGCACCTCAACCCTTTATCTTATCGATCCTTTGTCTTATCAAGCCTAATCTAACAACAACACAAAATATTCATAACATATATATATATATATATATATATATATATATATATGTAGTAAACCCGATGTGGAATGTGCTGGGCAGTCGTGGTAGTGGGTGCGTGATGGGATTCCCGCACTGGGACACCAAGAGACAGAGGCAGGTCTAGATGGTAACTCCAAGAGGAAGAGGTAGACCACGGACGAAGGCAGCGGACCCGGGCGCCACGGATGCCCTAAGTCTACATCGCGGATAGGGGTGAGAGATCCGACCGACCGTAACGGGGTCGCTCTGAAAACAACTAACTGAATAACTCCCTTTGTCCCATTTCTGGGCTCTTTATATACTCTGGGACGCTCGCATATGTGGCGATTCCTCATTGGCTACTGTAATCACGTTACTTTATGGCGCCAGGTTGTTTTTCGTCTGGCCTTTGTCGTCTCTGGTCTACCTCCTCTTTGTTTTATTGTCACTTCCATTGTTCGATACATATTTTAATATATAGATATGGGGTTATATAATGAATATCAGAAGAAGGTTGTGAACCATATAACTCAAAATATACTACAGAATGTGCCCCCGGTGATGAAGGTTTGGTTGGGGGAATGACATGTAATGAATGATAACCTAACAAACCTATTAAAAAAAATAAAATAAATAATTTGTATACAAATTAGTTAAAATTATTATTAAGCTACAAGTTAAAAAGAGAAAGATGTTGTAATGGTGGTGTATCAATGAGAAAAAAAATCAAGGTTATAAAAATAAAAAGGCACAAAATGAATGATACAAGATTAAGAGAAAGTATATAATATAAAATGGTAAATATGGTAAAATGAATCGTACAAGGAAAATAATGTCTTATTGCATTAAAGATGAGAGAGAAAAAAAAGTTAGTTTATTGACTGAACGTATAATGTGACGCTAAGGTTGAAAAGGGGAAAGGGGGTATCTGAGCATGTTTCTGCAAGTAGTATCCCAAGCATTCTGCAATGCAATGCGAACTTGTTTAAGTGAGGCATTGTTTACATTAACAGAAGGTCTAAGATACTCCATCTGCATCATTAGCTCAGACAGTGAAAAGAGGTGGGAAGATTGATGGAGGTAAAAGGGAGAGGTAGAGGTAAGAGGGGTAAGAGGGATCCCTGTTGTCCATAATGATTGTGTCCGGTTGAATTATGAGAAAAAAAATGAAAAGTTGAAAAAATGGTGAATTGATATGATGAGTCGGGCGATGAGAAAAAAAATAAAAATATCGCGCTGGATATCCTGAACTCATTATGGGGAATGGGTATAACGAGGAAGGATTGTTCCAGTCGGATTAATCAATGAAAAAAAAAATGTTCGGCGAACTGGAATCCCTTGGAAGGTAGTTGGAGTTTTGAAGGATGTGGAAAAGGAGAGGTGGGTGTAAGAGATTCATTGCTGTCTATTTTGATTGTGTCCGGCTTGTGTGGTGAAAAGAAAAAGTTGAAAAATGAAAAAATGATGAGCCGGACGATGAGAGAAAAAAAAAATAAAATCTAACTAGGTCTTCTGATCTCGCTGTTGGGAAATGTACAGCGAGGAAGGGTCTTTTAGTTAGTTTAATCAAATAAAAAAAAAAAGAAAATGGCTGACGAACTATAATCTCTTGATGGATGTAAAAAGTTGGGAGGAAAGGTTCATGGGATAGAGTTAAGAGGTTGTAAGGGAAGCGTCAAAAATAACATTTTGAAAATCTATTAAGAAAAATAAAATGATAAATGTTTTATCTGTTTAAGAAATATTATAAATATTGTTAGGTGTAGGTTTTTTCAAAATGGTGCCTAAAATAGTTGAAGTTGTTAAATTCTAAGTCTAAACATGATGAGAAAAAGAAAAAGAAAAAAAAATATTAAAGGTAATAATATATAAAGGGTTGATTGGTAGTTGAAGGCATTAATAAACAAAATGATATTATCGATTAATAGTGAAGTGTTTTATCTACATCTGTAAGTTAAAAAACAAAGTCCAACACCACAAAACTAGGTAAGCTGTAAGTCTATTTACAATATATGAGAGAAAAAGTTAAAAGAAAACAAAAATATTCGTTATTGAAAAAAGGGAACATATTTACACACAATGTAGGTGCAAGATTATTGATGTCTTGCTAGTTTGGCCTACGGGGAGGCAATGTGGCCCTATGTCGCTTTGGTCCGGTCTGAGAAGTTGGTCTTTGCCAGATCTTCCCGATTATATTATGTGAGACCAGACGGGGAGCGATCTTGATCCCTAAAATTATGTCATTGTAGTGTAAGATGGGACTTTAGGTACATGTAGTGTGTAGTGCATGTCTTAGGCGCTAAAAAGATTGCAGAGCGTTTTATGCAGTTGATCTGCAAAATTTTTAGGTGAGCCTACCCAAACGCCGGCTTGTTACGTTTGGGAAACATCATTTAAAATATTAACTTAACAGATCTTTTCTCCATGTAACATTGCGTTACATATGGAGAAATGAGAGGTGACAAAAAGAAAAAGAAAAGTTAGCCTTTTTTATTCCTAACGAGGGAACCGGTAATGTCGTGTATGTTCGTATTAAGCGTACCCAAAGGCCCTATAATTGAATGATTGTTAGGCAAGAGTGTTGAAGATTGGATAATTGTCGTGGCGATGGGAATTAAAATTGATGTGAACAATCTAGAAAAGTGCGAGATAACAATGTGTGTTTGAATCAGGCAGGCAGGCCTCTAACGGCGCCAAAGTGGCGCGAGAAAGTCGAGCTCGTGCACCCTATGTAAGCAAACTGGACCATCGCGGCGGCGGGTGTCGTGTTTTGTTTTGGTAGGACATTGTTTATGGAACATGGCTTGTTTGTCAGACTTTCAGGACCTAATTTTCGCATACTTTATGAGAATAGTTGGGGGGACAAATGATTAAATGGTTCGGAAAATCGATGAGCTATACTTTTTTCTATTGGGCTAAACAAGTTGGGGTCTTGATGTCGGAAAGGATCTATTATTATATTTATTTTTAGGGATTCTATATATATATATATATATATAATTTGGGTGGTGAAATATAAAGGACCTCTTCATTATAATATTGTAATTTATTTACATGTACAGTATCGCTATCATTACCTGTAATCCTATTGGGTCTATTTATACGTACGACATTATCAGAAATTATTTCAGTAATTTTATATGGACCTGTAAAGTAGGGTACTAACTTACCGCTATTTGGATGATGATACGCCTTTACTAATACTAAATCTCCTGTATCAAAATGTGGATTTTTATGTTTGTTATCATATTTAAGTTTCTCTTTGTCGTGTCTGTCATTTGTACGTTGTATTGCTAGTTTTCTACTTTCTATTATATTGGAATAGGGGTTTAGGTGGTTATTTAAGTCTGAGGGGATTATATTATACATTAAAAATACGGGGGGAAATCCAGTTATCGTATGGGGGGTATCGTTATATTTATTAGTTACTATCTTAATTAACTTAGTCCAGGAGGTCCCAGGATTCTCTAAGTTCAGTAACCTCAGTTTCCCGGTGAGTGTCGCGTTAAGACGCTCGCATAAACCGTTAGCTTGAGGGTTATTTGCAGTGGTTAGTAGAGGTTGTATCCCGTTCTTTATTAAGAATCTCCTGAACTTTGGGGAAGTAAAAGCAGGTGCCCGATCCGAAAGAAGGCGTTTTGGGCGGCCACACTGCAATACCTTTTTGAGACACTGAATGTATGTGATTATATTAGTTGACTTACTGGGGAAGGTCCATGTATACCGACTTAGGTGATCTACAATTACGTGTAAGTATGACTTAGAATTACCGTATTTAGAAAAACCTGAAATAGTGTCTATAGATAACATATCGAAGGGTTGTAAAGCTATAGGGGGGCGTTCTAATCTACCATATAATGGACCTTTCGGTTTCTTCATAAGTTGGCATGTGGGACAGGACCTATTATACTTAACTATAGATTTGGTCATTCCACACCAAGTATACTGTGTGGAGATGAGCCTAATCATTTGGGATACACCAGGATGGTTATATTCTAAATGTACTTTATTAATTAGCGTATGTTGTGAGGGAGGGGGAACTATAATCTTGACAATACCTTTACGTTTGATTGTATGGAGGCCATCTATATTCGTTTTGATAAGTGTAGATGGAGGTAATTGGGGTTGCTTTTCTATTATTTGGGTGGTCGTGAGAAAACCACATAAAGGATTGCGGGACAGTAGGTCTGCCTCGTACTGCGTTTTACCTTTTATATATTTTATATCGTATTCGTACGCGGACATCTTTAAGCTCCACCTAAAAAGTCTACCCGTTGGGTTTTTTATGGTTTTTAACCATTGTAATGCATGGTGGTCCGTAAAAATTGTGAACCTTACACCTGCGAGATAGATGCGGAATTTTTCCACACTATCTATCACAGCAAGGCATTCCAACTCTGTGATGGTATAATTTTTCTCATGGGGTCGGAGTGCTCTGCTGTAATATTGCACGGGGTGTAGAGTGCCGTCTGGATGTTGTTGTTCTAGGATGCCAGCTATTCCCTGAAGTGAGGCATCACAGAATAGCTGACAGGGTAATCCTTCTTTAAAGAGGTGTAGTACCGGTTTTGTGGTGAGACATTCCTTTAGAGTGTCAAATGAATGTTGACATTCTGCATTCCAGTGCCATGGGGTATCTTTCTTGAGTAGGTTATTGAGGGGGTTCCTAATGCGGGCGTGATCTTTTATAAATTTATTATATACATTGATGGAGCCTAAGAATGATTGGAGGGATTTAACGCTAGTGGGGACCTTAATGGCATTAATTACATCTAAATTTTTTACTAATGGAGTGTATGTGCCTGATGATATGGTATAGCCTAAAAATTCTATTGTAGTATTAAAAAAGTCACACTTATTATAATTTAATCTAAAATTTTCCCTATTACACATATAAAAAAATTGCTGTAAGTGATCTAAATGTTCTTCTTTGGAATTTGAAAATATAATGAAATCGTCGAAATAATGTGCTATAAAACCTAACCTATTTCTTTGTAATATCTGACTGACTGCTCGCTCATACACCTGGGGTCCTATTTTAATCCCGTATGGTAATCTTTTGAAATTATACTGACCCTCTAACGTGACAAAAGATAATAAATTTCTATCAGGGGGACTTATTTCGATGGACCAGTATGCTGATGAAAAATCGGCGCGGGAGTAAATTTTGGCGTTGGCTAATTTGTCTAAGATATTCTCTATGAGCGGAAGGGGGTGAACATCGGGGAAAATTATTTCATTCAGGCGGCGGTAGTCTACGCAAAATCGTTTTGTCTTATCCTTTTTGGTACCTAAAGTAACGGGGGATGAATAGGGGGAGAAAGAAGGCTCTATAATATCATATTCTAGCATTTTCCCTACTTGTTCTTGTATTTCACGTTGATCTGAAAGAGATGTACGATACGGTCTGAGTGCAATTATTTTGTCTGAATTTGTCCTAATATTGATAGGGGGAATTTTCAATTTTGGGATGTTATATTTGTTAGTAGAAAAGATATTTGAGTAATTCTTAATAATATTCATAAAAGTTAAAGGGATATCAGTCCTAACACATAAATTACAAGAATCATTAAAAATTTTACATTGATGTTCAGAGGGATATAGTGGGGGTAATAAATATAAATGGGGAAAATGAACTAAAGTTTGGCTGGGTGCATTTTTGTGACAATTGGTAGAGGTCTTGTTCAAGGTAATGGGACATGGTATAGGATGGATATTTTCCCCTTGCAATAATGGAGAATGTGAATTAGGCATGTTTTTAAAATGACCCATATTGGGCGGATTGTGGTTACTCTCTCCATTATTACATGGGGTTACATAGGTTATATGGTACCATTTCTTAGACAAAGGAGCATCACATTGATAAATAGAATGATTATATAAATTTAAGGTCAAACAAAATTGACTAATGAAATTTAATGACAGTATACCAAAAGGTAATAAATTATCTATTATATAAAATTTAATTGATTTTGTAATTTTTCCTATGGTAGTGGTCAAAAATGTATATCCTATCGAATTTATTTGAGTAGATATGGAATTGATTAATATATGGCATGGATATAATTTTAAAGGATTAGATAAGTTTTTACTAAGATGGTTAAAATATTTAAATTAATTATGTTAATAGAGGCTCCTGTGTCTAAGAGGAATGGGCAATAACAATTATTAAAAAAATTAGGTTTACATAGAATATTGGATAGTTTAGGGACGAAAACTGGAGTTTTCGTTGCCTTGTGGGGTGCGAGAAGACCTGGGGGCCGGCACGGGAAGGTTGTGGGCGCCATTTTGTTCAGGTGGGAAATAATGCGCTGTAGGTTGGCCGTGGTAGGCCTGCTGCCTGTAGGGTCGCCTGTTCATGGAACATTCATTGTTCCAGTGATCACCTTGGCAGTATTTGCATGGTGAGGGTGGTCTCCTGGCACCAGAAGGGTATCTTGGGTAATTATTTGGTGAAAAAGGATTGTAGTTCCTTCCCCTAGAAGGGGTTCCGGTATCACGATGAAAAGCACTGGTGTTGGAAACACCTTCAAATGGTTCGGATGGAGTAGAGAGTGAACTGGTCCCTTTTATTCTGGTCATGGTAGAGTACCATTCTGTCAGGCTTTTAGGGGCTATGGCCCTCATGAGGCGCTGATCACTGGCCTGGAGGCCTTCCGTTAATGCTTCTACTATGATGGGATTGATTAGGCCCAGTTGTAATCCCATTGTTATTTTTTGACGGTAATATTCTCCTAATTGGATCTGATTAGTTAATTTAAAAGTTAAAAATTTGGTGAAAGTGACCTCGGATTTTCCGGGGTAGAGATCTATGAGAGTTTGTTTTGCTTGACTGTATGGCAGAGAGGCCAGATTTAGTTCGTTGTAGAGGGGGAGGGGCTCACCTTTGAGTAGTGTACGGAGCCGGGCTTGTAGCGTGGCGTCATCTTGCGGTCCCTCGCTTGTCCGCTCGAGCTGCTGGATGAAGTTGTTGGCTGCGTAGGATCCGTCGAAAGGGGAGATGAGGGCTTCCTCCACACGAGGCACGGCTATTCCCCGAATGGCGTCTGTTAGGTGGCTTACTAGTTCGTCGCAGTGGGGTTGCATGTTGGTGAGGGCATCTGCGAAGTACTCGTCTTCTGCCTCCGTCATCCTCTGCATGTTGCCGTCCTCAGTCATCCTGTCGACTTTAACGGGTTCTGTAGTAAACCCGATGTGGAATGTGCTGGGCAGTCTTGGTAGTGGGTGCGTGATGGGATTCCCGCACTGGGACAGCAAGAGACAGAGGCAGGTCTAGATGGTAACTCCAAGAGGAAGAGGTAGACCACGGACGAAGGCAGCGGACCCGGGCACCACGGATGACCTAAGTCTACATCGCGGATAGGGGTGAGAGATCCGACCGACCGTAACGGGGTCGCTCTGAAAACAACTAACTGAATAACTCCCTTTGTCCCATTTCTGGGCTCTTTATATACTCTGGGACGCTCGCATATGTGGCGATTCCTCATTGGCTATTGTAAACACGTTACTTTATGGCGCCAGGTTGTTTTTCGTCTGGCCTTTGTCGTCTCTGGTCTACCTCCTCTTTGTTTTATTGTCACTTCCATTGTTCGATACATATTTTAATATATGGATATGGGGTTATATAATGAATATCAGAAGAAGGTTGTGAACCATATAACTCAAAATATACTATATATATATATATATATATGTGATATAATATAATAAGGTGGAAAGAGAAATAATCACACCACAAGTTGGAAGAGGAACCCAGGCAACCAGAAAGAGAGAGAGGGATACACCCGGGACCGGCCAGAGCCGGGCGGCCGTTCGTGTCGCGAATAATCTCCAACTGTCTTCAAAGAGACTGGTCCTTACCCTCCCGTCTATCTCTGGGTCAACTGTAGGTTTGCTTTATTATTCCTGGAAGAGTATATATTATGACATATGGCCCCCGTTGAAGAAGGCTGAACATGGTTTGAGTATACTTAAAGCTGGAGAAGCCAAGAATAGAGAAAATAATTTTACAGTTGAAATTAATTAAGGTTATGGTGACATAGTTTTATGTGAATAAAATATTGTATAGTACACAAGTAAATATTATTTACAAGCAGTTTTACAACACCGGAGATTTTGATATTTAAGAGAAATTTTGATAATGTCAAAGTTATAAAAGGCTATATACAATAACATCTAATGTATCATAAGGGAAATGCTATTGAGAGGTGTGAACAAGGAGTGAGGAGAAACTTGCTTTAGGCCTTTCTACCTTAATTCTTTCGATACTAATAGACTTTAGTAGTTTTAACTAATAGAAGGAATGTGTGCGCGCACAGTGCCAAAAATTGAGACGAGGACGGTGTTGTCCTTTACAGGTGACAAGCTTCTCGTGCACGAGGTGTTTGAACCATCGTGGGAGCTTGTGCGAGGAGATGATTTCGCGAAGGGTTGAACGTGAAACCCATGTCTGCGCGAAATGATGACGGACCGGACAAAATCAGTGACGATGTTCAACGTACCTCCGTGGGAAATATCGGACGTAGGTTATATCGTGCTGGCATGGACAAGGGACAAACATATATTTGAAGACAGGGTCCGGGTGGCGAACGTGTGGCGCGAGGAGAAGGAGCGAACCTGCCAATTCGCAAGAAGTGTCGATGAATCCAACCAACCTCTACAAAGAGACACCGATACAGCACACAGAAACAAACTAAATCCGTACACCAAACATACCACACGCACAATACAAACAATAACAAATTTACACCATCTAAGACAGAGAGACGATTGCACGTTTCCACTTAAAACACCTACACCCGACATTTCTTCAACAGAACCATTGACCACCAAACTGGCGAACAGCGAACCTGACAGTCATTTAGATCATACTTTTGTTTCCAAAAAACGATTTACGCAATTCACCCACGGTAACAAGAATGCCGACATAGAACAACCACAAACACACCCCGTTTCAAATTCGTCACAATTAATAGAAGTCCAACCAGATGGTCCAGAGCCACAGTTCATGGCAAAAACACGGAAGATGTGCCAATATCCCATTTTTCATCTAATAGCTATTATATGTTTTTTATTTCTACCCTATGGAATCGTCCCATTTTTATTCATCGTTCACATGCTAATTTATACCCTACCCTACCATCGGCTGTTCCAGCTGCAGGAGGCAGTCTTCCATATAGGAAATTCCGTCCTAAAATCAATCGTCCATATAGGAAATTCCGTCTATGAATCCGTCTTCCATGTAAGCCAAGCACTTGTAAAACTCCTAGATATTCTATGGGAGCTCCTCGCGGAAAATTTAGACAAACTTAAAGGGCCTCGAACCAACTCATAAAAAAAAACGGCGTACAAATTCAATTCGAAGGACAATTAGGGCAACGTGCAAATATCAATTAGGGGAAACAACTAACAGCTGGAAGGGAAAGAGAGATCAATTTGGCTTCCCACTCCGACAAAGACGACCGCCATTCTTCCGGTCCCAAATGGCCCCAGGGAGGGCGGACGTGGATCATATTTCCCCCCCTCGCGGACCCCGCGCCGAGAATAAAATTGAGGTCAGCGCTGCCGGACACATCCCATCTTGGGATTCCAGTTCGAGCTACATATCGAATTTTACAAGATACACAATTTAAAAATATTAATAACAAAAGACTTGATACAAACACATCAAAATGAGTTTTACATTTCTATTCTTCTTTTAAAGACATCAAAAACTCTACATTTACCTTAGACTTTAAACAACATCACAACCCATGCACAACACGCAGACCTCAAGATTAATTATGAACAAAACACGCACATAATCACTTAACTGATAGGAAAAATTAGGTAGCTAAGCTTTCGAGCTCGCGTTTCTGCCGAAGGGATTAAACAACCATTTTAGAAGGATCGAGGGACTCTCCTCGGACCCTGTATTCAAAGATTTTGACTCCGGTGTTGACACTCGATATATAAAAGTGGGTATCGGGCGAGCATAACTTAAGTGCCCTAGGGAAATGCATAAAAATCCCTAGAACGCATTAAAGCTCGGGACATATTAACATACTACATTCGGCCTTGAGACCTCGAAAAAAAAAAACAACACCAACACAAAGACATAATACACAGGTAAGGTTAATTTGATTCCCATGTCTCCTGTATACACAATATAAAGCACAATTGGGAAAGATCATGTTTCTACCCAAGAGTCGCGCAGAAAGACAAAAAATCTACAGAATTAATTGCGGCGTTGACATAGATTATGGCATATAATTTTTATTATAAAAGGCGAGTTTGCGAACCTCGCTATTTACATTATTTTCCTATGTTTAAATTCAAGTTACTTAATCAAATTTACCATTTTTTATTAATTCAAATACTTAGCAATTATTTATCATTTTATTAACCACTTCTTTTATTTTGTTCATAATTCAATAACTAAACAAAATTTTATCAACGAAAACTCTTTGGTTTTCTTTTAAAATTAGATATTTTATTTTTTTTATTTTGATTTACAGAAAACTTTTTTCCTTTTTTTTCTCACCATGCAACAAAGTATTTTTCTTTTCTTTTTTTTCCATGCAACAAGGCATTAACTTTGATTTCTTCCAACTTTTAATTTTGATTTCTCAAAAGACCTAATAGAACACCCTGATTTTCTTCCCAATCTCGAGCAGAATATGATTAGGCATTTTTCCTTTTTTTTTCACCAATGCACCAAGGCTTTCACTTTGATTTCTTCCAACTTTTTATTTTATTTTTGATTTCTCAAAAGACCTAGTAGAATTCCCTCGAGTTTGTTCCCCGTCTCGAGTAGAATATCGTTTAGGCGCATTTTCTTCTCTCTTTATCCCACTATGTACCATAGCATTCATTTTGATGTCTTACAATTAAAATTTTGATCTTTATTAATTACTAGCGGACCCGCCCGGCTTCGCCCGGGTTTTACCCGAGTAAAAGTTTGTCTAACGAATCTCTCGATAAAGTGAACATTTTTTTCCCGGTCCCTTGAAAAATACTCGATAAGTTGAATAAAATCAATATTAATTGGTTCCCTCGGTAATTGGAAGTTAAAGGAATAGTATCTTGCCTTGGAATTGTATCATTATTCTTGTATGGATGTACCCGGCTTCGCCCGGGTTTTACCCGAGTAAAGGTTTGTTTAACGAATATCTCGATAAAGTGAACATTTTTTCCCGGTCCCTTGAAAAATACTCGATAAGTTGAATAAAATCAATATTAATTGGTTCCCTCGGTAATTGGAAGTTAAAGGAATAGTATCTTGCCTTGGAATTGTATCATTATTCTTGTATGGATGTACCCGGCTTCGCCCGGGTTTTACCCGAGTAAAGGTTTGTTTAACGAATCTCTCGATAAAGTGAACATTTTTTCCCGGTCCCTTGAAAAAATACTCGATAAGTAGAATAAAATCAATATTAATTGGTTCCCTCGGTAATTGGAAGTTAAAGGAATAGTATCTTGCCTTTGAATTGTATCATTATTCTTGTCTCAAATAAATTGCCGTGTCATCCTGAATTTTGTCTTTCCTAATTTTCTACATTACAAAATCATCGTATCATCATGATAATATTTAGAGCAGATTGTTGAATTATAACAGATAAATTAGAATAATTATCTTGATTATTTCTAGGCGAAAAGTTATTTCAAAAATTTTATTTGCTAGAAACCTTCCCAGTACTATACTAAATAACTTCCCAAAGTTTCATGGCGATCCAATGAGTGGTTTGGTCAGGCATAAAGGACAAACAAACAGACATACATTCATTTATATATATATAGATTAACAGTAATTAAACGTAACAGTAAGAAAATGTTGATTTTAAAATATTTTAATTTTTTCATATTTTAAATATGTAAATAGAGTCTCTTAAGAAAGACCACCTAAAAACATGAATCAACTTGTTTCTCCTGTTGGTGGTCTCTCATTGAAGATTCTAATTGCTATTAAAGAATCTCTAATAGACCTTTAATAAGAGACTGCCTCTTGGAGAGACGATGTAGCTACGAAATGGATATTCCCGGCTTCGCCCGGATTTTACCCGAGTAAAGGTTTGTCTAACGAATCTCTCGATAAAGTGAACATTTTTTCCCGGTCCCTTGAAAAATACTCGATAAGTTGAATAAAATCATTATTAATTGGTTCCCTCCGTAATTGGAAGTTAAAGGAATAGTATCTTGCCTTGGAATTGTATCATTATTCTTGTCTCAAATAAATTGCCGTGTCATCCTGAATTTTGTCTTTCCTAATTTTCTACATTACAAAATCATCGTATCATCATGATAATATTTAGAGCAGATTGTTGAATTATAACAGATAAATTAGAATATTTATCTTGATTATATCTAGGCGAAAAGTTATTTCAAAAATTTTATTTGCTAGAAACCTTCCCAGTACTATACTAAATAACTTCCCAAAGTTTCATGGCGATCCAATGAGTGGTTTGGTCAGGCATAAAGGACAAACAGACATACATTCATTTTTATATATATAAGATACGCTATCTATATATCCTCAACACCATTCTCTTTTATCTCTTATATCACCACCAATGCTTGTATATAACCTCTCAATAACCACAACTAATTTTCCCACAAAATTATTTTTCTCTTTACAGAATTCACTCAGGCTAACCCCTTCGTAAATTCTTCGCATGTAGGGGGCGCATCTGTCATAATTTGTACATAACTGGATGCAAACCCGCCCCAATATGTATGCAATGTATGTTTTAAAATATTTTAATAAAGACAAGGCTTAAGAAATCTGGGAGAGAAAGGCCAAGAGAGGAAGCAATCATTAGCAGGTTTTATTATCCAGGAACTCATAAAACTGGGTTCAAGAACCTAGTATTTCCTGAGTCAGGTCAGGACAAGTCCAGAACAAAAGGACAGCAAAGGCCCAATCAGAGCATAGGAAGATTAGTTAGGAACCAATGGGAATCGAGCACCCCTGGAAATCCACCCAATGAGAGCCCGGAATAGTTTTCGTCTTAAATCGGGAACGAAGTATAGGCAGTCAGGAGTGTGACACCATAGAGTCAGGAGATCGCCGCGGTGGAGACCAGTTTGGAGCCAACCCCATCTTCTCCACCATCAGATAAGTCAATCCTCAATCATGTGAATAGATAGTCAATAGCCAACTCAAACCAATAACTTCAACTCCTTTTCTCCCTAGATTGCTAGCCTTTTTCCACAACCAAAATCCTGTGTTTTCTCGTTATTTTCCCCTGTGAGAACACCTTAACACTTCAAACGACTGCGCCCACCACAAACAATCAACTCAGCCAACTTTAAAAGGTAATTCGCACCGATCTCACATATATATATTTATGCTCGACGATTATTATTCATGGATATTTTCTTATTGAAATTTAGGTAGTTATGTATATTTCAAATTTGAATATAGTGTTTAATAGAATATTTTCGAGATGTTTGACCTCAACATCTAAAATCCTGTGCGATACACCAATCCCAGTTTTTTTAAAGTGTGGATTTTATTCCTATAGGAGTTTCTGCTACCAGCTGCTTGTCAGCTTGAACCTCAGCCGTTATATTCGAATATGTATGCTCTTTATATTAATTTCAATCAAGTTGAATTGAGGCTTCAATTAAAGAAAATGTTCAGAATTTCGGTTTCGACAGCCTCGTGTGTCCCCGTTACATGTGTGCGCCTTTGGGCTAAAATTATAATATTCTATATACAGTTACGAACGTCATCAATTCTTCATCTCTTAATTCTTCATCTCATAATCATTCACCTCTGTCACCGTTTGCTTTTTTTTTTAGGAATGGCGCCCTCCTATTGGTTGGCTACGATCACGCCACCTTTGCCCCCCCCACTCGCTATTTCGTCTTTGTAACTATTGTGTTGGAGCGTGTCGCTCCCTAAATAAATGCATATATTAGATAATAACCAAATGGAATCCTCTCTTTCTTTTTCCCAGTAAGAGACGCCTACGGAAGCCAACAGTACATAGACAGATAAAGCACATAGGCTATAGTTATTAACTAACATATGCAATTATTTGAGGCGCCAATTTATAATTGTAACAAATAGTATTTGAAACACAGTGTATAATACTAGCCGAATGACCCGGGCAACGCCCGTGTTTTACCCGATTGAATGTTTTGATTCAAATACTATTTGTTACACAATTATAAATTGGCGCCTTATATAAATGCATATGTTAGTTAATAACTATAGCCTATGTGCTTTATCTGTCTATGTACTGTTGGCTTCCGTAGGCGTCTTTTACTGGGAAAAAGAAAGAGAGGATTCCATTTGGTTATTAACTAATATATGAATTTATTTAAGGAGCGACCCGCTCCAACACAATGGTTACAAAAACGAAAAAGCGAGTGGGGGGGGGGGGGGCATGATGGGGGGGGGGGGGGCAAAGGTGGCGTGATCGTAGCCGACCAATAGGAGGGCGCCATTCCAAAAAAAAAAAGCAAACGGTAACAGAGATGACTGATGAAGAATGACGCTCGTAACTGTATATAGAATACTCATGAACAAAACTTAAGTTAAAAGTCTTTATTATCGCCGCGGTAGTCTGTTTTTTTTTTTTCTTTTAAAGAGAAAGAGGCAATTTTGTTCACACTTGGTTATCTCATGTGTCTTCAATAAAGATCACAGTGTATCAAATATCTTTATTGTCTGAGTGTTGAGTTATTCTCTGAATCTCAATATACACGTTAAAAGGTACAACCTCTTTAAATTTTGTCTTTGAGTTTGCCTCTTTTTTGTGTGTGTGTGGTTTATTATAAAACATATTTTAAATACTTTCAATGAAGTATATTTTAATTTTAAATGGTACTTACTTAATGGGGGGGGGGGGGGGTTGAAAATATTAGGATGGACTCGATTAAATACAATATTAATGGTTGCGGATTAAACTGGCGAAACTCCCAATAGGTTTGTCATTGATGAGCCAGGCTTACCTAATATTTCCAGATTGCGGAGGAGCCGTATAAAAAGTCAATTTAAGATTTTTCTCTGTTCCAACTTTGACACTCAACTCCAATCTAATGAAAGTAATGCTATCAGCCGAATGTCACATGTATATTTGTGGTATACATTTGAGGACGTGAAAAGTCGTTGATGTCGCCGGTCGTCTGTTTTTTTTTAAGGAGACGGAGGCAATTTTGTTTACACTGGCTTTTCTCGTGTCTTTAATAGAGGTCACTGTGTATCAAATATTTTTCAGAGCTATTGTCTGAATTCCAATATACATGATAAAAAGTACAACTTTCTTAAGTTTTTCCATAAGTGCAGTTTGTCTTTTTGTATTTGTCTTCAACCTTACATTTCAAGTTGTTAAAATATCTCTGCCAGGTTTTAAGATATTCCACCTGTTCCTTTCTGAGTGTAATACCACCAGTGTACAAATGACCGTAACGTTCAATATATTTACTTTTATACACCGCGCAGTAGTTTCCAGCCTTTTTTTTTTTGTTACCAGCGGCCAGTAGGGAATATTTTTAACAACATCTAATACATTTTAGGGGGAAATCAACAAACTCACACACTTATTATATTGGATATATTTGCCAAAAGAGGACACCTCTCCCTTTAAATGCATATTTAAACAAAAATTCTAGTTATAACTCCATTATAAAACGTAAAATTGGCGGTAAAGAATGAGCTACAACACCACCTTTGGCAAATTAAGGCAAAATTCCAACCTGCATAACTTGTATTGGGGGGATAAACGAATGCATTGATAATTAATGAGGTTTTACCTGAATACCATCCTCCCGCGACTTTGTTATCCATTCATGGACAAAACATAAGGGAGTTGTACCTTTTGGCATATATATCGGGATTTAGACAATGACTCTGAAAGATATTTGTGGCACAGTGACCTTCATTGAAGACCCACGAGATAACCAAGTGTGAAAAAATTGTCTCTGTCTCCATAAAAAAAAAAAAAAAAAATCGACCGGCGACATCAAAGACTTTCCAATTCCTTAAGTTTTGTCCATGAGTATTGCAGAAAAATTACATCCTCATGATGACTATAGCATAGATACGTCTATGGCTATATCAACCAATAATTTATTTAATTTTCGATGTTTCAGTGACTCGCTGTCACTCTTCTCCGAAGAAATATTTGCCCGATGTAGTTTTTTTTCCAAGTAAACAAATGATCTTCAAAAATGATGCGTCTAGTTCCTCTTGGTTTGTCCCTCAATAACCCTTGTTATTTCTTTTATTGCAAGTTCATCCCTTGTAGTACCGAATTTAGAAAGAACTTCAACTTTTGCATATATAAGGTGCCAGAGTGCTTTTAAGTCACTTAAACTCACTGATAGGGTCGGACATTATCAAAAATCAGGGACCATTATGGAATTTTTCGTCTTAGAAAAAGTTCCAAATGCGGGATTGAATCCTGGGTGCCAGTTATCAATATACGACTGCATGTACGCCAGCCATTATGTGACCATCCTGCTTTGTCCACCACTCTTCAAACACTTGTTTTATATAGAATTTTACATCTTGATAACCCGAAGGACTCTCGCACCGCACCTATGAAGAAGGATGAACTGCTACAGTGTAGAGAGATGTAAAGGAAAAAAGGAAACACGCCTGTTCAAGCAAGTAAACCACACGACGTAAGATCCGGGACCTCACAAAAAAAAAAAAAAAAACTTTTCACGAGGGAGGCAAAAAGACAGCAGTCCACTCTCTTTAAATTTTCCGTACTGTCTATTTATAATTTGTTCAGTTAAAATATCTTTCTCAGGATGAATTTTTGCGACAATCTAGACAAGAACTATCACATATTTGCTCATTAAAAAAAAAAAACGAATAAAAGTCGTCAATCTGCGCTTGTAGCTCAGCATAAACATTCTAATTATCAAAATAAAGTGTTACATCACTAAGGAACACTCCTCATAGAATAATCTCCTGGAATATAGGTGGATTCTGTATAATTATTATTTTCTCAATGAGAACTCATTCACGGTAATAAATGGCAGATCTATCAGTGATAAATATGGAAACTTTACTTTTATTTTTCAACTCAAGGATCCTCGGTTATAGATATTTCTATTGTTTCGCCTGCACTACTTGAGCTGATTGTTGATCTTACTATGACATGCCTTATTTGGATCATATACCACTTGTCCCAAAATATAATGGTCTAAACAATATAAAGGCATAAGATGATACCAAGTTTCGTTCTGATGGCAGGTATTCCTGGGCAGCTGACAAGGCTACATCTTACAAAAGCAGCTTGAGGGATTCAATTAATTTACTAGTGGAAGACTCCACAATTGACTCACAAGTCGAAATGCTTACAAGTGAAGCCCACGCGGCAATGTCAAGGGCGGGGATGATGACTAGGAAAAATTCTACATAGCTAAGAAAAGCCTTAGAGCTGCTACCAAATAATTCCACAAGACCTAACACGGTATAATATTTATTCTTTCCTTGCCTTAATTTCTTTTATGTTTCGCTTTCTGTAGGTAAAAAAATCTGCGTTTCAAGTTCTTATGGTCTTCTTTGGTCAGCTTAGGAGTATTTTTATTAGAGCGAAAAATCTTAGTGATTGTATCATATGAAAATTCCAGTGTTTTTTTTTTTTTTTCATTAATTTATTTTGTATATTTTTTTTCCCCTCGGATTTACCCTTTCGAATCTGTTTATGAGCCCAATTGTCTTAATTAGGTTTTCTGGTATATGAATTTCATTTTCTCAATATTGATTGTAATAAGCTTTTACTTTTTATCTTCATTTGCAGAGAATCCGTGGGAAATCCATGTATAGTAACTTTCTTTGCCACCAATTTGCCCAGATTAATCCATTAGATTGATTGTCTTTATATAATTTTCCCTGTATATAAATACCATGTTATCATTAAGTTCTATTACTGTTTTTCCTGCATGTATTCTATATTTCTGCTTGGAGAATCTGTATAAGACTTAAAGGTCTTAATAAACTTTTGTTGTTGTTGTTGTATTTTGTTTAGTTTTACTTTCTTTCTATAAATGTACATTATTCTGACTTCTTTAGTTTCTTTGTTTTTATTCCCCTTGATCTCCAATGACATCCTATTTTTTCATAGTTTCCCATCCAGTCTATCAGTGTAATTCTTCCTACCATTGATCAAACCATTTGTATCCACTCCTCTTGAGATCAATTCCTTATGTTTCCGTTTTTTAGGAAATTGGATTCTATTGATGACACAAACAGAGAATGATTACAAAATTGTTGAAACGCTCACTTATTTGTTGGTTGTCTTATGCAGCGTTGGGCTACCTTTGCTTATCCTATAGCAACTGAAACATCTTATTGTATTTTATCTACAGTTGATAACTTGAATATCTGAAACGAAATATTTAAGTGAACACACACAACACTTCAGTGTGTATTTTTTTTTCTCTTCACTCATTATAGTTAATCACTTCTTAGAACTGACAAAACTTCGGAGAGGTTTCAATTTGATCATAGGGGTGTCACATTGTGTATTGGAATATATATAACACATCACATATACTTATAAATTGTAAGAAGAACAGAGTTTCTTGGTATTCTTTCTTTATCTTGATTGGTAGGACCGGTCGGGAAAACAGTGGCGCCACGTGGAAGGGGGAACAAAAACTTAGTTCTCCCCTCTTGCTGTAACTGCGCTGGGTCGATTTGGCTCTCTCATGTATATAGTAACTTTTATTTTATATTTAAAATATTCCATATAACTAATTAAATAAATATTTGAAGTAAATTGTAAGCATATTTAATTATTTTTCATCGGGACAATTGTGGTGGAGACGCCGAGTAACGAGACAGTTACCAGACGAAGTCGTCGCCTTCAAGGATTGCAACCAGAGATATCTACAGTGCTTGCCTCATCTGCTCGGAAAAAAAGGAGAGAGAAAAAACACCAGAAAATCGACCATTCTGCTATAGGTGGAGAGATCCTATTGTCTTCTGGGGAGAAAGTGGGGAAGATTCACAGCGTTGGCTGACAGACTTCCAGCGTGTGGCGCGATACAAGTGGGATGACTCCATGTGTCTCGTCAGCGTCAACTTCTACCTTACTGGCACAGCGAAGTGCTGTTTCGAAAACCTTGAAGAAATCTTGAATCCGTGAGAGGAATTTAAGATAAAGTTTTGCGAAATATTTGGGAACAAAGAAGACGCATCTAGAAAATTTGAGACCATTCTTCTAACCAGAAGCAGACGAAGAGGAGAAAACGTGGAAAGCTATATACAAGAACTTATTCTTTCTTGTGAACAAAACAAGTCAAGAATGTCGGAAGGCGAAAAGGTAGGCCATCTGATGAAAGGCGCATCAGAAAAAGTGTATCAGGCACTTATTGGAAAAGACGTCTGTACGGTGGACCAATTTGTTGCCTTCTGTCGCCAATTCGAGACACTCAAGAGGATGCGTGTTGTACTGCCCAGGTTCGACCGACTGCCCAATGTGACCACCATTTCGACCGCTGTACCTGAGAACCTAGAAGCTTTGATTAGGAGAATAGTAAGAGAAAAGGTTCGGAAGTTTGGCTCCTCCTTCTACATTTTCCGCCCAGGGTATCAACACTCCATCCCTCGACCTACGAGATGTAATCCGAAGTAAAGTACATCAGACGTCAGCTCCTATCTCTGCCCTTCGTCAGCCCGAGAGCTTTCGCCCTCGGCGTCAATTCATCCCCCAGAACGATCGAGGTTACCGACAAAGTACAGTAGGGCCACCAAATAACCAGAAGACTCAGTGGCGTACTGAACATGACAAACCTATCTGCTTCCACTGTGGGCACCCTGGCCACGTTGCACGTTATTGCAGAGACAGACGCCAAACTTTTGCGG
>CP092868.1:78207138-78241605 GCA_030710605.1 Cordylochernes scorpioides
AAGTCTGTGTTTATAAAATATTTGAATGAACATAGTTCACTTATGCAGGTATTTCTTTTCCTAGCATTTTGTTGAATAATTTTAATTCTATCAGTAGCTGTGTTTCTTCCATTCAAATGCATTCAAATGGTGTTTAATTCTTGTTCTCTTCTTCTTGAATTGTTGAGTAATCGGTACGCTGCATCGTGTTTTTAATCTCTCTTTCGTAGATCGGGCAAGCTTGGGTATTTGGTTTATGACCTAAATTTACGTTCTTAAAATAAGGGTGCCTGCAGCAATTGCTGCATCTTATTATTTCGGAGCAGTGATGCTGTCCTTCCATTCCACATTTTACACATTTTTTTTTTATATTTGGGCAGTTTCTGGTCCGATGCCCAGGGTGGAATGAGTAACAATTTTGGCATTGATCAACAAGAACTTTATTCCTAATATCGCACCGTTGGATATCCGTATATATTTTGCCAAGTTTTTTAATAATAGCATAGGCCCCCGGGGAGACCCTCAGAACTACATCTTGCTCAGCCTTTGCAGATTTATTTGGAAATAAGACCTTGATCTCATTATTTAGCCTAGCAAGTTCTGGGTTCATCTCACAAATTATCGATACAAAATTTGTTTTATCTGTTATTTTGTTAATCGACTTAACCAAAATAGTAGGATCTCTTAGTTTGGCTTATATATTTTGCTGATCTGGTTGAGCTTCTTGAAACTTTCAATCAGTTGGTCTATATTCTGATCATTAGGCAGTTTAAGGATCGTCCCTTTTCTAGTATTTATTATTCTATTGATTCTTGTTTTATTGCCCTCTTGTCTAAGAAATTTGATTCCCTCATTTACCTTTTGTTTTACCTGTGATATTGATTGATTTTCAAAGAAGCCCACCTGGCTACAGTCGAGTCTTCCTCCCCCTTGTTGTCGGCGTTGTTGGATGATCCTCCCAGCATGTTACTTGCTTGTTCTCCATAATGTGCGAAGGTAAATAAAAAGAAGTTAAAAATTATCGTTAACGATCCCGCGTGCTTATTTGGTCATTCTTGATAATCAGCGGAGTGAAAATATATAAAGATTATATTGTGGCGAAGAAATATTTTATTATTTAATTTAATATTATTCAATGAAAATATATTCAACAGATTATAAAAATATATATTAATCTGTATTTGTGAAATCATCTTTAAAATATTTCTTTGCTTGCTTGCTTAAGATTCTCGAGCGGGAGAGGGTTGGGGGTTGAGTTGTTAATAATTGTCGACTTGTCGCCGTGACGTCATCAATAAATACTTTTACATCTTAAGATATTTCAAGGCTTGATTTCTACGCTACAACTGGTGGAGAGACTGGACCGATACCCATTAAGAAATAAAAGAAAAATTGATTCTGTTGAACCAGAAGAAACTTCTATGAATGTAAAGAAGGAAGGTACTCAGGTAAGCAACTGCGTTGTTCAACATTTGCCAAGGAACCCTTCCATTTTCTCCGGGGAGGATGGTGAAGATCTCCAAAAATGGTTAAAAGGGTATGCACGTGTGGCAAGGTACAACCATTGGGATGAAACCCTTTGTCTTACTAAAGTTTATTTTTATCTGTCTGGAACTGCTCTCAAATGGTTTGAGAACAACGAAGAAAGCATACAGACTTGGAAGGAATTCACATCTCAATTAGAGAATGTGTTCGAAAAAAAAGAAAATTCAAAATTGCAAGCGGAGAAGAAACTTAAAACACGGGCACAATTAAAAGGTGAAAGTACCGAATTTTACATCCAGGATGTCCTGTGCTTGTGCAAAGAGGTTGATCCTCAAATGAGCGTAGAAGATAAAATCTCCCACCTCATGAAGGGGATAGCTGAGGAGCTTTATCAAGCACTCCTACCGAGGGATGTGCAGAGCACCGAGCAATTCATTACAGAATGTCGCCGTGTCGAAGCGCTCCGTTGTAAGCGAGTTACCCCAACCAGGTACGAGCGCCTACCAAATGTAGCCTCTCTCTGTGACCAGGATGACGGAGAAGATCTGTCATCGCTGATCCGAAAAATTGTCCGCGAAGAGATACAGCAAGCATTGGACTCTCCTCAAGAGGAGCCTAAAATCGCTGCCAATGAAGATTTAGTAAGGGAAGAGATCGTAAAGACCTTGGCGCCTATATCAGAACCTACAATAAGTCCCCCTCAAGCACCCAGGCCGGTATCAAATCCTAAATTTGAAGCTCAACCTAGAAATCCCCATCCTACATCTCAATATCAGAAACAAGGAAGAAGACGCGACACCAATGAATGGCGGACAACTGAGGGAAGGCCAATCTGTTTCTACTGCGGACGCCCAGGTCACGTCGTCCGCTATTGCCGTGACAGGAAGAGACACAATGAGGAAAGGAGAAAAGAATATTTCCAAAGAAAGCAAGACGCAATGGTATTCTACAACTTTCGAGCCGAATCTCAGGACCCCAATGACGAATCATCGAGGAAAAATTTCACTCGCTACCGAAGCCCTACCTCATATCCCGGTCGAAACAGACAACATTTCTCACCTGCTAGAAGATATAGCTGGACGCCCCGCCATTAAAACTAGATGATAGACCATATGGGAGGTAAGGCCGCAAATTTATAAAATCCTCCCTTGCCGACCACAGTGGAAATAGAAAAAGCTACCTTGACGTAAACATAGACCTACCAAGTCCTCATGAAGAAGATATCTCAACTGAAAGAAGACATCCACCGCAGTCACCTGAAAATATCCCTGGCCATAGTACTAGTTCTTAAGACTGACGACGTAAGTCTCCTGCTGAGCATCGGGTCGATGCTCTTTATAGGAGGAGGCTATGTGGCGAAGAAATATTTTATTATTTAATTTAATATTATTCAATGAAAATATATTCAACAGATTATAAAAATATATATTAATCTGTATTTGTGAAATCATCTTTAAAATATTTCTTTGCTTGCTTGCTTAAGATTCTCGAGCGGGAGAGGGTTGGGGGTTGAGTTGTTAATAATTGTCGACTTGTCGCCGTGACGTCATCAATAAATACTTTTACATCTTAAGATATTTCAAGGTTTGATTTCTACGCTACAATATTATATTAAGTCTTTGACACTATTGTATTATATTAATTTTTCACCCTTAGGCCCTTTTATAGATATAAAAAAGGAAAGATAAAATAAAATTGATTTATAATAAAAGGATAACTTTTAAAATAAGTTTTACTTAAACATCTGTAAAAAAATTGTATCGAAAATAAAGAAACAAAAGGAAGCTATAACCATCCCAAAATATCTAAAGAATCACATGGATAATGCTCAACATATACAAAAGCAAAGTTATTGATAAAGATAAAATCGAAGCGGCTTGGTTATATCAATGTTTTCATATTAAAAAAAAAAAATGAAAATAAAATTTCAACGAAAAATTATTTCCTTAAAAGTTCATTAATCATCCCGAAGTTAGATAAGAAATATATAGAAAGTTTGGTAAAATCACCACTCTCTTGAAATGATCATCATTTTCTGAATCAAAATATGTAATTTGGTTTGTTGTAAATTTAGCTTATACCCATATAATGGGTTCAAAACTATGATAGTGACTTCTGCCAGACCTTATAACATGATAAAATTGCAACCAAATTGGTCAAAATTTGTGGGGTTTTCATAAGGAACAAATATACACAAACACACCTACGTTTTTTTTTCTTTATGAAGATTTATACATAATATTATACAATTTTCAAGGATCATAAATGATAAATAATAAGTATATTTTTTAATGCATCGATCACATTTCAATGGAATAGAGAGAAGGGAGGTTGTTTTTTATTATATAAATTGGCATATATATGGTGTATCTCACAGTCGGGTAGATAGGGGAATGACTGGAGATTGGGAGGTCTCCATAGAACTGACGGCTTCCAGGTACTGAGCCATAGCTGGAACATACAATACTGAATAGTTTACCAGGCAATTCAATTATTGTGCCACCATACCATTATACAGTATACCCCGGGTTATAGATATTTGTCATATATCTTAAACTGTAGAACCTCTCTTTATAGGACATTTAGATCCAGAGCCAAAGTGCTCTTTATGTAGAGTTGTCCCATTAAAAGAGAGAGAGAGATAGTGGTAATTGATAAAATGACTTTTTAAAAATCTTTATTATGATTGCCCTAAAAAGGAAAAATAAATATTTCCGCTCCACAGGTGAACAATATATTTATATGACTAAAAATAAAAGCGGCGCGTGGGGGTGATAATCGTATATTGAGTGAAGAGGAAAATATTTCAGCGAAACATATAAACTTGCTAATCAGTTCCATCATAACAAAAATCACATTAATTTCTAAATTAATTATTATCCCCCGCCGCCTTTTTTATTTTTACGCATAAATCTATTTATGGAAGAAATGAAATATTTCTCGATTAGATTGTTTATTAAACAAAACCTCGAGCTTTCGAGTTCTTAAACAGGCAAAATTACATCAAGAGTGAAACGGGGACGGGCGGGCGAGATCTGCGTGTCTTTCTGTATTGTAGACAAGCTTTAGGCTATAATCGAACTGCCCTTGATTTTCAATTATTTTGCTGATACTGTTCTTGTTCTTGGAAATAGGGATTCAAGTGTTAATATTTCTGCTTTTATAGTTGTATATTGCACTGTAATGGGTTATCCGGATTAAAAATATGGCTTGCGTTTACAATATATCGATATACGAGTGATTTGGGTTTCTTAGATTTGTAATTGTAGTTGTTTTTGTATTATAGTGTTTCTAATTTCTTTCAAGTTTAAACGACATAAATGGGTTGGTACTCTAGACATGATACTGAATATATGACACTTTGTTTCTGTTGGGTATTCTGTTTTATATTCGGTTTTGTGATAGGGATCCTCGGAATATTGCTAATAGTTTTTGGTCTTCGAAATAAATTTCTTATTCCGTATTTTTTCAGTTCTAGAGCTGCATATGCTGGTGTATAGTCTCCATGTAACAGTTAAGGCGGAAATTCGGATAGATTATTTCTCTGTTGGGAAGGTATATAAGAATGTTTATGGATAAAAGTTGGTGGATAACCAAATGCTATATGAGTATCTGGGAATATTTATCTTTAACAGTTCAAATAAATAAAAAGAATTACAGAAACCTTGCATCATTTGGAAATCCGCAAGTTTTTATATTACTTTCCCTATATATACACATTCATATATAATACACTGCGCGACGTTTAAAGTGAATCTCAAAGAAGAGGTGGCCAGAAAAGTATGCAAATTTCAGGGTGAACGCGCTTCACCGAAGCAAATAATGTAAATTGCAGAGCTCTCGTGCGTACGTGGAGTAAGATATAAAATATGAAACTTACAGAAAGAACAGTATTCGTGCCGTTATTCCTTCAATGAAAATCATCGTAGAAATGTATTTGTTTCTGAAGACACGTGTAATAGCAGATAATGCCAGGCCGTCGTCAACGGAGCCAGTTCTAGCAGACAGATATTTTTACGAGGGGCGTGGTGATCGGACTGAAAAGGGCAGGATGGTCCATACGTATAATCGCAGCTGACACGCACCTGGGTGCGTCCACGGTGCACCGACTGTGGAGAAGATGGTTGAAGTAAGTAAAAATACATTTTTAGAAAATCATTCATTTAAATGCACTAAAAAATAAAAAAATAAAAAATAAAAAAAATATATATTCTGCCATTGAGCAATTAGATGTATCTGAGTGAAAATAAAAGCGGCATGGGAAGAACATCATGAATTTCGAACTTAATGTGATTCAATATGTAGCAGCTGATTAGTGATATTTCAAAGTTTTTGCTATATTTTTACCTCTTCCCTAAATATGATCGTCCCCCGCCTCTTTTATTTTCACTCATATGCATCTAATTGCTCAATGACAGAAGATAAAATATTTTACTTTTTCCTTTTTAGTTCATTAAAAAAAGGCCTTTTTTAAAATGTATTTTTACTTATTATTTATTCAATAATTTTTAGTAATGAATTTACAAAACTTTGAAGCAAATTTTCACTGGGTATTAGGCCTTAAATAGACGGAAGCCTGCTCGCGGCGGTTGGTCAATTCCTTGTAAAATGCGTAACTTAAAATTTAAAAAGAAATATAGAAATTTGTTCATTCCTGGCCACTCCGACCAACCAGAAGTCTGAAATTCTGTGCACTTGCATTGTTCATTGGACTGAGTGAGTGTTAAAAGATTCACACATCTATGTTGTTAACTTTGCTTAGAATTTTTTATATATAATGAAACTGATTTCAAAAATATTAATTAAACATTATATTTATTGATTCACAAGAGAGATAATTTTGCTTCTACATCTCCAGTTTATTAAGTTGTCGCCAAGTTTGACTCTATAGCTTGAGTAGGAATTTGCGTCTCGGGTTAAGCACCAGCTCGCATCCATACTTATTGTGATATTGTTGTCTTTTGACTTATATGCCAACCTTTTATTTATTGTTCCCTTCAGATATCTATAGATACTTTTAACTACAGTTAAATGTATTTCTCACGGATCATTGCTATACTAAGATGAATTGCTGACGTTTGAAGGATATGTCCGGTCGTGTACCCGTAGAAAGGTACATAAGTGATCCAATCATTTCCTAGTATACAGTTTTAGCTATTGGCTTAGAGTCCAAATTTCATCCAAATTTTGATTTTTTTCTCCAGGTATCTGCACATTATGCATTCTTCCAGTCCAAATCTGCGAATAATTGTATCAATATAATGAGTCTGAGAAAGATAAAATCCATCTTCTGCCCTTTTTTTTTCAATTCCAATAAATGTTTCGCTATATTTCTCTTCTGTTTGAGCAACATATTTTTCTATTTCTGAGGATTGGTTATATATCAATAATTTTTTTACTGGTTCCAGCAATGAAGAGATCATCTACATATAGACCCAGTATTGCATACTCTTCTGCTCTCTGGAGTTTATAGACACATGGATAATATTTAGTTGTAATCATTCCTATACTGTTTATTCTAACTCACCCTAGAGATAAGCTGTCTTCACATCATAAGTCTTTATGATTAAATTATGTTGCGTTTAAAGAGATACTATTGTTCGCAAGCTTTCCTTTTTGATTACTAGTGAGAAAGATTCCTTATAGTCCACACCATATCTTTGATTGCATCCAACAGAAACCAGTCTGGCCCTTCTTTATATATGCCGTTATTTGATGTTCTCTTCGTACTGTAGACCCTTGGTACTAGTGTCTATACTTTATGCCTCTCTATTTCACTGAGCTCTTCTTCCATTGATTTGAGCCATTCAAATCTTTCTCCCTTATCCATTGCTTCTTCAAAATTCTCCAGGAATATAATTATCTATTTCCATAATTAAATTTTCCGATTTTCCTGACTGGTGTCCAAACTGCCACTAAATGTCCCGGTTCATAGATTTTCTCATTGTGTTTTTTTGTCATAGTTTATTTTCATTCCGGGGTCTTCTCTGTGTTGTTAATGACTATTTGTCTCGTTCTCGCTATTTTATCTAAGTAGTTTTCTATATATTCGTCGTAATCATCCATGTTACTGTCCATTGGAATATTCTCGTCATCTAAGAGGGACATGGACTCCCTTCCAAACAACAGGAAAAATTGAAAGTAGCCTGTGGTTTCTTGAATCGTTATATTATACGCGTGGGTGATAAAAAGGAGGATTTCCTTCCAGTTCTTCTGGTCTGTGTTCACATACATTCTGATCATATTGTTTGAATTCTATTTATCCGTTCCGTTAGTTCGTTAGTCTGGGGGTGGTAGCTCGTTGTGAAGCAATGTTTAACTTTGCACATTTTCATGACCTCCTTCATTAAATTGCTAGTGAATTGTGAACCTCTGTCGTTAATAAGAAATCTTGGGGCCCCGTGACGTAAAACAATATGTTCGATTAAAAATGTAGAGACATCTTTCACTGTTGCTTCTGATACTGCCTTTGTTTCAGCATACTTGGTATAATAATCAGTCAGAACAATTATCCACTTCCTTCTTCTTTTGGTTGATGGCAAGGGGCCAACAAAGTCGATTCCGATTCTTTCAAAAGGTTAGTTAGCTGGGGGAATAGGTTGTAAAAGTCCAGAAGGCTAATGATTTTAACCTTTCCGACTTTGCCAAAGATGGCACGTCTTTACAAATTCTGAAACATCTTTCAACATGGAAGGCCAGTAGTATTTATTCTTCAAAGGGTATGTGGTTCTGGCGACGCCCAGATGACCATTCAGCATATGGTTGTGGTATTCACTCATGATTTCCTTCCTTCTCTTTTTTGGCACTACCAGCAACCATGTCCTACCTTCAGGATTTGGATTTTACTTGTAGAAACGCCCATTTTCTTTTTGAAAGTTCTGTATAATTGAACGCTTGTTTCCACTAAGGTTCTCCTTAATATTATTAATAAAATCATCCCTTTCGTCTACTATTTGATTCAGAAAGTCTTTAATAATATTCATTCTATTCTGTTTCCAGTATGAGTCCTCTAGATAGACCATCAGCGTCCAGATATTTTTTACCCGATTTGTGTATAATTTAGAAAATATATTCCCGAATCTTCAGTGCCCATCGTAATAATCGACTCGTCGGATCTTTCAAGTTCTTAAGCTAACATAGCGCGTGATGATCAGTTACGATTTTGAAGTGCTTTCCATATAGGTAGGGTCGTAACCTGGACATTGACCACACAACAGCTAGACATTATTTTTCAGTAGCGAATAATTATGCTCAGGTTTTGCTCAGTTTTCGAATTAAATATGAGATCATCTTTTCTTTATCGCCGAACTTTTGGACTAATGTTGCACCCAGGCCGATGTTAGACGTGTCAGTATGAATGTAAGTAATTGCATTCGGATCAAAGTGCCCTAAGATTGGAGGATTTATCAATGCTACTTTAATGGTTTAAAAAAATGCATTTTCTTGATTTTCTGTCTAGGTAAAAGGTACATTATTTTTTATAAGACTGGTTAATGGATCAACAAATTTCGAAAAACCTTTGATAAATTTTCTATAATATGAGCACATTCCTAAAAATGATTGAAATTATTTTATCTTTTTGGTCCGAAGAAAATCTTTAATAGCTTTGATATTAGGCTCCGCTGGTTTTATAGTTATTTGGCCAAGAATCTTCAGTTCTTCGAAAGCAAATTGACATTTTTTATTGTTCAATTTTAAATTAGCCTCGCGAAAAAATCTTAAAACAGCTTCTATTCTTTTGAGATGTGTTGGAAGGTCCGAGCTGTATATGATTACGTCATCTAGATAACAGAGGCTAATTTGCCATCTCAGATTACCAGGAATATTTTCCATGTTCCTCTCAAATGTAGCAGGGGTATTGCATAGTCCGAAGGGCATTACGTTGAACTCATATAGGCTATGTGCTTTAGTGAAAGCTGTCTCTTCCTTATCTTTCTCCTGAACCTCTACTTGCCAATATCCTGATTTCAGGTCAATTGCTGAAAGGTATTTGGATCCTTGAAGTGTGTCCAATACTCCATCAATTCTGGGAATTGGATATACATCCTCCACTATCACATCATTCAATTTTATGTAGTCCAGGCAGAATCTGTACTTACCATCTCTCTTCTTGACCAATATTACGAGGAAGGACCATGGACTCGAGGATGGTCTAATTATGCCGTCTCTTAGCATTTCATCAATTTGCTCTTTTATGATTTCTCGCTCTTCAGCGCTCACCCTATACGGCTTGTGTTTGATAGGTTTCGCACCTTCTGTATCAATCCGATGTTTCGCTAAGTTGGATCTTCCCAATCCCGACGAAAAAAATCCGCGTACTTTTCCAAAACTTGTTTCAATTGCTTCTTTTCCTTATATGATAAATTTTCATTCATCTGAAATTGAGGTTCTTCATGCTCCTTTTGTTCACTTTCTTCCATAAGAATCACTTCGGCTGGCTGGCTTCCAAAGCACAATGTTTGTTTTTCTAATATTTCCAATGGTCGGGGATAAGGGTTTGTTATCCAGATATATGTTTCCTTATTCGCAACATTTATTAAGCTTCTTGCTAGTCGAAGTCCATTTGATTGAAACATTTTATGGTACTCATCGATGATGTATTCGCCATCCTCTGCTTCTACAAATGCCTTAATCAATTTAATAGAAATTTCTGGTATAATGGCATCCTTTTCACTCTTATTTTCTTCTGTTGATATTTGATTACGTCACGATTTCTTGTCAAGTCATATTTGATTATTTCACGCTGACAATCAATTTTTGCGTTCATTTTCTTAAGAAAATCTCGTCCAAGTATACATATTCGCAAATGTGTTCTCATTATCACAAATTGATGTGTAATTGCTTCGTCCTCGAATTTTATATTTAAAACGATATTTCCTACGATATCTAATTCTTTGCCATCGGTTCCGGAGCACATTTTATCAGAGTTTATTATTTCAAAACGTGTATTAAGAGCTGTACTCAGGTCGACCACTTAAAGATCGGCGCCTGTATCAATCAAAGCTTCGCAAACACTGTTTCTATACACGTTAATGTTCATTTTATATTTGGGGTCCAACTTTTTTATTCCATTTAGGGTCGACTTGCTATGATTGACGGACTCAGGCGCGATGCTTAGTTTAAATCTTCCAATGCGGCATATCTATTCCTTGTAGGAATACTCGAGTGCGTGCTATTACTTACGTCAGCGTAGAGCAGAGGTCTTGACTTCTCAGTTCCCTTATCTATTCGAATTTCTTCTTCGACCTTGTCTTGTGTAACTATGGGGTCCTCTTCCACAATTCTTACAAAACAGACTATGCAGTACCGCGCTATGTGTTCTTGCTTGTTACACTTGAAACATATTGGTCTCCCGTCTTCTGTCTTATTCTTGTTTGCATCTGGAATCCTATTGTATGTTTTCCTCGGGTAGACCGGTTTTGGCTCAGGGTTGGGAGTGGTAGGTCGTATAGTGGCAGAGACCTGGAGCAGAGGCTTGTTCTGGTAGTACTTCGGAGCTGGGGCCTGGGGCTTGGAGGTGTTCTGGTATGGTCTTCTGGACGACGGAGCGTTCTTCCATTGCTCTTGATGATGGGGGCGAGGAGAGCGTGGTCCATTATATAGAGCTTTTGACTTTTCTACGCGGTCTTGATAATTATTTTCAAACAAATCCATCTTTTTACACAATTCTAAAAGTTCGTTGGTATTTTTAGGAGGGTTCAGGTAGAAGGCAAAGGAGTATTCTTTCTTTAACCCTCCAATAACCCAATTTATCTTAGTCTCTTCTTCCATTTGGGGGTCGACCTTGTTGCATAGTACCAGGACATCCTCTGCAATCGTGATTGCAGGTTCATTCCACTGTTGCATTCTGTTTAGCCTCATCTTCATTTCTTCTTTGTTGGCGTCTGAGGCAAAACCTGAATTAGGCGGCTCTTGAAATTTTTCCTGCTGGTGAAACTTATCTTGTGTAGGTTCAGCCAGGTTTTGGCGCTACCAATCATATTCATGGCATCATGACGGGAAATAATGTAGTCTGCCCAATGATATAGGAAGCCAATTTCTTCAAGATATTCAATCCATGGGCGAGGGTCTTCTGTTCCATCGTACTTGGGGATGTCTATGTTAGGATTCAAGACAACTGGGTCGGCACTTGCATCTCGACCAATTGTTGCACCAGGTTGCGGCTTGGCAGACGCTTCAACCTTGATTCTCTCCTGTTCCGGGATTGCATCTTTACAGAGCGTGTTTCAACCATTCTACATATTTATATAAGAGAATAATGAGATAACTCTACTTTAAGTAGCCACCAGAATAATTAATTTCTCACTTCAAAGAGAGCAGTGAAGTCACACAGTGCACAAAATACAAATGGTGATTTTATAATACACTAGCCGAATGACCCGGGCAACGCCCGGGTTTTACCCGATTAAATGTTTTTATTTAAATACACTATTCGTTACAATTATAAATTGGCGGCGTGGATGTCATTCTTGTGAAACGACCCGCTCCACACTTTGTGTCTGAGTAGCGATATTTTTATAGAAAGATGATCTGGCTTTTGTTTTCTGCTCGAATGAATGTTTTTCTGTTAGAATTTTGTTCCTGCGTACAAAATAATGAGCTGGTTTCACCCGTGGTCTCTGCTTTTTGGAATTTTTCCCGATATAATTTTGTATCTAATAATCTTACATGATACAGCAATTTCGTCATCATCATTTTCTGACTAATAATATATAGTTTTAATAATTGATTTATATATTTTTTAAAATAGCCTATCGTCTTCCCCGTATTTTCTTACCTATGTATGGAAATTTTGGTTTGAATTAGTGAACTACTGCGAATTTGTATACCGGACATACAAACCAACAAACAAAAATACAAACATTCATTTATATATATATCTATATTAATAAAATGCAAATTTCATAAGTGTTGTTCGCTAAAAACTTTCGTTACAATGCATCAATTTCGACCAAATTTTCAACATTTATGTAAAACGAGATGGAGCAGGTTTTGCTTAACATCAAAATATTTTTCCTAACATTAACATGCGTAACTTCGGTGTTATAGATTAAATACAAAAAAATCAACAGAGTTAATTTTATTTATATATAAATACAAAAAAAAATTCAACAGAGTTAATTTTTTTACATTCTAGCTAATAATCTCAATCTAAAAAAATATTCAAAACAAGCAATTTTAAGATAACACCATATGTAAAACAGTCGGCCAAGAAAACAACAACGATATTACATCTTTCTCACATATTCACACACAATCTTGATTAATAATTAATACTAATCTTTAACATTGTTTATTATACTTCATAATATATAATATTCGTTAGGCAAACTTTCACTCGGATAAAACCCGGGCGAAGCCGGGTACACATCCGCTAGTAGAAGATATAATATAAATGAGTTTTAAAAATTGTTTAAAAAAAAATGCATCGGCCGGGAATCGAACCCTGGCCGCCCGCGTGGCAGGCGAGCATTCTACCACTGAACCACCGATGCTTTATAAAAATGGCCATATTTAGGTATTCATTCCATTCCGGATTAGTCCGCGTAAAAAAAAGTTCTTCAAATGAACAAAAGAAATAGCCAAAAATACTAATCAAAATGCAGCCGAAATTTTTTCTCAGGTTTATGAAAAGCGACATGCAAAATTTGGTACCAATTGGTTCAGTAGTTTTTGAGTTTATCGCGAAACAGACAGACAGACAGAAATTGACTTTTATATATATAAAGATAAATCTCTTTATAATACATATATTCTGTTCAATAAAATAAATAAATATAAAATATAAATTTTAATTAAAAATATATGAAATATAATATCACAAATTGAAATAAAATAGGTGCATTAGCCATGATGCAACAATATTTAGAGTTGCAAAATTCATTTCCATTGTCAGTTCTTACATCTTTTATTCTGAGACTTAACTCATTTACGGCTCTTGCTTTAAATTTTTCAAATATTTCAAAGGTCTCATCTTTTGATCTACAAAGATTCTTCTCTATTGTGGTCATCTACTATAACTAGAAAATTCTTAGATCCTCCTGAAGATTGGCATTGCATTGGTCCACATAAATCCGTATGAATCAACTGCAGGCGCATAACTGTATAATTTTCCGTAACATTATATGGCTTCTGAACCAGTTTTCCCATTATACTTGCTTCGCACTCTGGTAACCATTCGTATTTTATATCCAATACTCTTACAATAGGTCCTTGGATATATTTTAATAATTTCTTCGTTTAAATGGTCAATATTTTATGCCATAAACTTATATTGCTATTTTTATTTGAAAATTCTGTATTTATAACTATGACCTTTTCACTTTTTGCTATTGGTACTTTTCTTAATTTTGCTCACAGCATAAACATTTGTATTTATTTATATTTTATAATATATGCCTCAGCAACTAAATAATTCTCGTCATTATAAATTTTTGCTCCATCCTCATTTAAAATAACTGAATTCCCCTTGTTGACTATATATATATATATAATTCGTATACTGCTAAGAAAGTATTCCTTAAACTTGGTACATCTAAGATATTTTTGATGCGAATATTTTCTTTGCCTTTACTTGTGCAGGTATTAAGTCTCATATCCTCGTTGGCTTTTGCTTGAGTAGTTTTGCCCTTTTTAACTAGGTTGATTTCACTTTCGTAATCTGTCACATTTTCCATTAAAGTCAGGTTTGTCGTTAAGTGAGCGGGGCATCCTAAATCTATACACCATATTTGCCTATAATTTCTTTCATCTGGTGAATCTTCAAATGATTTTACATATGTTTCAAATGCTTGCTCATTAATTCCACTTTTCACAGTATTCACTAGATTGTTAGAATGTTCTCTACTGTGTGATATCTATAATATCAATCAATAATATCAATCTTTAGCTAGATTTCCCTTTTTATTAAAAACAAAACATTTTTTTTGTCTGAAATTGTCTGACTTTTCTATATTTAATTCCGTATGAATTTTCATTCCCATTCTTAACCGAATTATTTAATTTCATATTTCTTCGTTACTCATCTTAGAGTTTGTTGAATCTCTTCAATTGTTGCCTCTTTATATCAAGACGATAGCAATATTTTCAAACTTTGGATGTATGCCTCTGACAATATGAAATGAAAGTTCTCTTGAGGTAAATTGATGCCCTAATGATGAACTTCTAGCAGCAATATCTTTTGCCCTTGTTATATATTCGTATACAGTCTCATTATCTTTCATTCTAATGTTCTTTTATTCTAAGCCTATAGTATAATGATCTTATCTTCCAAATTGCCTGTGTATGCTTATCTTAGTGAGTCCCAGACTTTCTTCGCATTTGTTTCCCCGATTAACATTCCAGCTCGTTCATTTGCCAACGTAGTGATGATTATTTCAAATGCTTCATCATTTTCCCACTCCAAATCTTCCAAGAACCTTTTCTTCCATATCAGGTTCTGGATCGGAAATTACACATTTAAATAATTTTCTCCCTCTCAGAACTGCGCCGATTTTCAACGCCCAAATTTGATAATTTGTTCCTGTTAATGGTTCAATTTTCGTTTGGGATAAAAAAAAAATAGAATCTGACATTTTCGCCTCTCTTTGGAATAATATAAAAAAAACAATATAATTTAATTACAAATATATATATATATATTTTTTTTAAATATTGCCTAGCTTTCAAACATACAATATAGATATAGTTTAAATTAATCTATATAAATACCTTAAATCTTCTCAGAAGTGTTTCAGTTTACCGATCAGAATAAACTTCTTGCTAAATCTTCTGATTAAATATTTTCGGTTTTGAGCTTTATATCAAACCTCACGCTCTGCTATCAATTGTTGACGTTGCTTAGAATTTTTTTAATGAAATTGTTTCCAAGAATATATATATATATATATATATATATTAATCAAACATTATATTTATTGATTTAAAATAGAAATTAATATTTAAAGAAAGTAACTTTTTTTCCAGTTAGCCCCTATTAACTTTTGATCTTATACACATACTCTGTGGGTATAATTAATCAATTAAAATATATATATAAGATATATGTGATCTGGAAGTATATTAAAACCCAGAAGTCTAAATATTTTTAACTTTCAATTTCATCGGTTCTGAAAAGTATCAAATTTCAGATTTCTAGGTGTTCTAGATGTATATTAAAAATTGAATACAATATTTGTGGATAGACAGACAGAGAATCAAGTTAAATAAAAGCTTTTAAACAGTAAATGTGGCAATTCTTAGGAATACCGGTGCAGCCAGGGTGACGTCAGCAAGCGTGAATCGGCGTATCCTTCGACAAGTAGTGGCGGACCCACATGCCACTTGGACCTCCATTTTGCAAAATATACAAGACACCCTAGATCATTCCATCTTGACCAGAACCATTTCCCGTCTATTGATTGCTAATGGCTTACATTCATGTCGTCCGGTAAGACGTCCGGAATAGACGACAACGTTTGGAATTGTGTCGGGCTAGATCAACGTGGATGACGATATGGCACAGGGTCGTGTTCTCAGATGAGTCACGCATGTGTTTGTCAAGGGATAGTCGCCGTGTCGTGGAGAAATATCCAATCCGGCAGTATTTGTGGAACGCCCCACCACGCGACAACGCTGAATCATGGTTTGGGGCACAATCGCGTATGATACCAGGTCACCTTTAGTTCGTATTCAGGGCACTATGACGCCCCAACAATACGTTGATGATGTGCTGCGACCGGTTACACTCCCCTACTTTCAGGGGGTACCAATGCCTTTTATCAGCAAGATAACTCCCGACCGCACACTGCTCGCATTAGCCAACAATTTCTGGAAGTTGGACAAGACGTACATATGCTTCCCTGGCCACCTTACTCTCCTGACGTCTCACCAATCGTGCACGTCTGGGACATTATTGGACGCCGTTTGCATGCTTTGCCTCAGCCGCGTTCAGAAGACGAACTGTGGCAAATGGCTGAAAAGGGAATTTAGAGCCATTCCTCAGGATGCCATCCGTAGTCTGATTGACTCTCTATCTGTACGCGTTGATGCGTGCATCGCCGTCCGCGGTGGTCCTACTTGCTACTGAGCCGACGCCGTTCTCGCCCTGTATTATGACTATCATTTTAAGATGAAGATCACTTATTATTCGTTTCTGCCTCTCTCTGTTTGCCATGTTTCATCATGTTCTGGCCCCTCTTTCTTGTTTTTTTTAATGTCCCGCGCAGTGTATAATAAGTGGAGATTATAAGAAGCCGGATCACAACACACACACACAGCTCAGTGTTAACGAGGAACGATAGCGAAGTATTAAATGAGAGGGCGCGAGTTCAAATATTATAATCACGAGTACATCCTTTTCATTCTTCGACGGTTCTATTTGTAAATTTTTGTACTTTTAAAACCTATTATATTGAAGACATAATATACTGGCTGTTATTCTAGATATGTTCGAACAATGGACTTCCTTGTATAAGTGTTAAAAACTATATCTTCAATATGTCTCAAAATTTGTTTAATTTAAATAAAATAGAAATATGGGTTTGTTCGATCCTTATAGAAATCCACACTATTTAACTTATGTGTTTGAGAATAGAACAATCCATATAACACAATATAAACTTCCTCAGGGAACAAGATCGCTTTGAGAAGCTCGCGTATCATTTCGCGAGTATATATAACTGCTATTAAATTTAAATAACTAGAATCTACAATATGCATGCCTATGAATATAATTAATAATAATAAGATAGTATGTAAAATATTAATATATAGAGAAATAAGTGAATATATACATTCAAAATAAAAGAATTGAAAATCAGCAATTTGCCATATATATACATATATACGCGTATAGTAGTGGGCTATATGGTTTTATATTGAAAGTATAATTGGGGAATATCTATTTTTCGGTTGATACTGTTTTTATCTTCTATTGAGGTCTAGCTTTCTAGAAAAAGTCTTGAATGTTTATCCTTGATATTTTGATATACTATTTCTGTTAAATCGAAATTTGGTATGTGGTCCTGTTTCAGTGTGAGGTCTACTAAAAAGGGAAAGAGGGCTATAGTTTTTAAGGGCTGTCCGGTGTTGATTGGTTATTTCTTCCAGAGTTTTTCCTGTCTCTCCTATGTATGTAGCTGGGCAAGATCGGCGCGGGATTCTGTAAATGAGGTTGGATCTATGACTGTTGTTGGTGTAATGTTTGGTATCGGGATGGCGGAGAAGTGTTTTCAAGTTGGATGGTGTCTGGTATATCGTCTTGATGTTATGCTTCTTAAGGGCTCTGTTGATTCTTTCAATGCCGTAGCTGTACGGGATTGTGCAATGTAATTTCTAAGATTGGCTATTGGAAGGAGGGATGAATGTTGATCTGTGGAATTGTCTTTTGATAAATTCTGTGGGATAACTATTGCTTTGTAATTTATTCATTAGTACTGTTCTTTCTTGTTGTGCTTTTTCTGGATTATTGGAGCAATGAGTAGATATTCTTTTTGAGAGGGTTTTTATAACAGATATTTTATGGTTAATAGGACCGAATGAGCTGAAATTTAAGTAACCACCTGTGTGAATTTGCTTAAGGTAAATGCCTGTTTCTATTTTAGAGCTATTTCTGGTGAGAATTATATCTAAGAATGATAAATAGTTTTTTCTTCTATTTTATGTGTAAATATGAGAAATGATTTGATATTGTTCAAGAAATTCAGAATGCTTGTTGTATTGTTGTTTTCGGTTATGCAAAGAATATCGTCAACATATCTTTTCCAGAATGTTATTTTTAGCTGCTTATTATCTATTATTAATTGGTCAATATTATTCATGAAAATGTTTGCTAGAGCTGAAGATATTGGGTTGCCCATCGGGATGCCTTTGATTTTTTTTTGAAGTATTGATTCTTGTAGTTAAAGTAGCTGAATGATAGGCACAGTTTGAGTAAGTATATGAGGGCTTCCTTTGGTATAGATAATGGTAGGTTGGGGTGGGTATTCAAGAATTCTAAAATTTCTGTAATAGCTTCATCATGTGGGATTGAGGTATATAGTGATTCGACATCAAAGGAGACCAGGCGACTGTTCTCTGTTATTTGAGTTCTTGAAATTATTTCAATTGCTGCTGTGGAGTTGGGAATAGTATGAGGTAATTCTTTCTGAAAAGGTGAGATTATTGAAGAAAGGTATTTTGACAAGGGGTATATGGGGGTGCCAGCGTAGGATACAATGGGGCGTAGAGGGCTGTTTAGTTTGTGTACTTTTGGTAGGCCATAAAATATAGGCAAGTTAGTGCTTGCTGCTTTTTGTTTGTCGAATGTTTTGCTATCCAATTTATAATAACGTTTTATTTTGTTCAATTGTCTATTGAACTATTTGATTGCTATGTATGTTCATATATATGTTTGCTAGGGGGTTGTTAGGTAACAGTTCATATACATTTTGATCTTCAAGTAGCTGCTTGATTTTGTTGTCATAATCTATCGTGTCCATTATAACAGTATTTTTGCCTTTATCTGAAGAATAAATTATAATATTCTTGTTTGCTTTTAAAGAACTTATTATATTTCTTTCAACTTGCGTAAGATTGTTCTTATTCTGTCGGTTCAAGCTTTTGAGGATGGGTACTATTTCTGTTCTAACCTTTTCTTTTTCTTCATTTGGTATGTTCTTAATTGAAGTTTCAATGCTTGCTATTGTTTTTGGGATGTTTATTTTTTGTGATGGGACGAAGTTGAGACCTTTTGCTAATAATGTTTTGGTTTCTGGTTCTCCAATATTCCAGAAAAATCACAACAAGAAAGAACAGTAATAATGAATGAATTACAAAGCAATAGTTATCCCACAGAATTTATCAAAAGGCAATTACACAGATCAACATTCATCCCTCCTTCCAATAGCCAATCTCAGAAATTACATTGTACACTCCCGTACAGCTACGGCATTGAAAGAATCAGCAGAGCCCTCAAGAAGCATAACATCAAGACGATATACCAGACACCATTCAACTTAAAAACACTTCTCCGCCATCCCGATACCAAACATAACCCCAACAACAGTCAAATATCCAACCTCATTTACAGAATCCCGCGCCGATCTTGCCCAGCTACATACATAGGAGAGACAGGAAAAACTCTGGAAGAAATAACCAATCAACACCGGACAGCCCTTAAAAACTATAGCCCTCTTTCCCTTTTTAGTAGACCTCACACTGAAACAGGACCACATACCAAATTTCGATTTAACAGAAATAGTATATCAAAATATCAAGGATAAACATTCAAGACTTTTTCTAGAAAGCTAGACCTCAATAGAAGATTAAAACAGAATCAACCGAAAAATAGACATTTCCCAATTATACTTACAATTTAAAACCATATAGCCCACTACTATACGCGTATATATGTATATATATGGCAAATTGCTGATTTTCAATTATTTTATTTTAAATATATATATTTACTTATTTCTCTATATATTAATATTTTACATATAAAATAAAAGGATTTAAAAGCGCGAATGTTTCTTTTATACATAAAACGAACTTCTACTGTCCTTACTGCGATGAAAAAATATATTGGGAGGGCTTGGCTCATCAGTGGTGAACCCTCCCAGCGGTTTCGCCAATTTAATCCACCAGACCGCTTCTCAGAGCTCTAATATTGTATTGGATCATTCTGCTTTTATATGCTACACTGAAGGATGGAATCTTAGAGATGGTTTTCAAGTAAACTATGGACATAAGCTTATAGGACAGTAGAATTATATTCAAATATTTGCTTCGAGCAATGCTCTTCAGCAAACCATAAAGACAAGGTCATTAGGAATAAATTAACACAAAGCAATAACGCGCCATCTATACATATAAAATAAAAGGATTTAAAAGCGCGAATGTTTCTTTTATACATACTATATTATTCGACAAAATCAACTCTTCAATATAAATACTTAAATAAATTAAAACGAGAACGAAGAGGAGTTTCTTATTTCAATATTTGCGAGCTTTCGAACCGTGACGTCCTTCTACTGGCTATAGAATGGAAGATATGAAGGACTATATATAGAGCTAAAAAATACAAATTTACATATTGAAAATTAATTGTATACATCTAAATTAACATACAGCAGAGATTAACTAAGAATACATATTTACATCTGAATTAATATACAACGGCGTAAACTATTGTAATTGTGAGGGATAAGAAAGTAAGAAATAACTATGTGATGTTTAAGGCATAATGACGGGTGGATGTGGAGAAATGCTATTTCAACAGAATATGGTATGAGTCAGGTATATCGATGTGTCTTTTGATACTATTGCATTGTAATGATATCATGGCCTCCAGGATCAATCTTTGATATTTGTTATATAATATTGGATAAATCAAATGAGTGACCTGTATTTAAGATATGGGTATATATTTAGGATCTTATGTTCTTATTGGTTATGTTCCTACTATGTTCTCCATTCTGATGGCCGCGGATCTACCCGTTTCCCCTACGTAAATGGCGGAGCATTGACGACATGGGACGGCATAGACCGCGCCATCAGAATTACAATTGTTGGTGGGTTTGTTAGATCGGGTTATAGGGTTTCTGGTTATGGATGCGATGTTAAGGCTATTGTGGTAGAATGTTTTGATTCCGTGTGGTGAAGCTATAGCGACTGATTGTGGACTGTAGGGGAGAGTGCAGTGACCTTTGTTTATTTGTGCTGGTTTTGTATAATTTGGGTTATAAAGGTGTCTGTTGATGAATGAGATAGGGTAACTGGCATTTGTCAAATGGGCTATTATCTTTGATTTCTCAATGTTTTGAAAAATGTTAAGTGAACAATGTGTGAAGATCCGCTTGGTAAGGGTCTAACTAAGATAATTTCATGAGTAATAGGGCAGAGGGAGCTATAATGTGTGTAGTGTGGGGGTGAGTTGTTCTTATAGTAAACGGTAGTGTGATATGTATATGTTAGAGGATTGCTGTTGAATGATCCTCAAATGCAACTTCTCAAATCCAGAACTGAGGGATGCTTCTCTAATATCCGATTCATCTCTAAGTGTATCAAAGACCTAATTTGCCTCCTGACACAATTTCCTCCTGAACATGAAATGATTAATCTAATCACCTCCATCACAAGAGCTGTGCAAAACCAAATGATTACCATAACCAAGCGCCACCGTTCCAAATTAAATTATTGGGTCAATAAATATAATTTTCCCGAATCTTGCAACATAGTGGACAATCAGGATATCAAAGGTATCATTAACCTGTCTTCAGAAACATTGACTCCATTAGAAAACCGACTCTTATCGTTGGGATTGAAGTTACGAATGCCCAAGACACCAGACATTCCCCGCATCATTTCCTGCCTGGAGCCAGCCATAAAGTCCCTCAGCCACCAAGACACTTCCAAGATCCGCCGAGCAGTTACTTCCATCCTACAGAAACCCGTTCCCCATACTAAGGAATCAAGAGGTCTGTACCAAACCATTAAGAAACTTAAACAAAATACCTTTATAGTTATTACTAGATCTGACAAAGGTTCTGACATAGTAATCTTGAACACCACAGATTATACATCGAAAATGCATGATATCTTAAACGATGCATACATTTTTTCACCAATAACACCTCAGGACAACACCACATCAATCAGAAAGTTTAGAACCTCTTTATTACGTTTGAAAATATCTAAGCATATATCACAAGACCAATATTCTACCTTCATTTCCAACCTTAACAGTAACGCTTACATCTATGGCCTACCTAAAACGCATAAACCCTCAGTCCCCCTACGTCCCGTGATTGCTTAATGTAATATGTTTTGTTTATGTTTATTATTGATGAAAGATATATTTTTATATAAAAGACTTATTTTATTTATCTTAAGTGAACAACATGCAACATGCTAATAATGTAAAGTTAGATGTATATTACATATTTATAAAAACCCCAATGTTGGTCGATGGTCAAATATATATAAACATATTTTATTATATTACATCTCCTTCCTTAAGATTTGAAACGGAATAAAAAAACATACATATTAATAAGTAAGTCTGTTAGGTGTCTTTAGTTCTGACTTGAAGCCCTGAACTGGTTGAAGGCCTTGCCTCTCAGACTTTAATGACCGATATGTCCTCACTTCTTTTTTCTAGAGTTAATTCATTTTGTCTCCTCTCTAATTGTAAATACGCTGCTGTATCACCTCATAAGCATAAATAAATAAGTTCTGACTCCAGTGGGTTTCTCAGGATCACTGCTTTCTATTTCTGGAGGTTGAAGACTAGTGTCTGGCTGACTTGGTCCTGGTGTTGCTTCTGGCTGAAACCGAACAGTTCTAGGCAAGTAAAGATCTTTCGAATTTCTTCTTATCACTTCTCCATGCGGTGATTCGACAAAATACGATCTCGGTGTATCCGCAACATCTTTGATTGTGGTTGGCATCCAACCATTCCTTCCGGTGTTCAAATAAACAAAATCATCTTTTTGCATTTTACAATGCTCTTTAGATCCTCTATCATAATATCATTTTTAAACAATTTGTCTTTACCTCCATCTATTCTGAACTTTCTTAATGTTTATCTTTCTTGGCCTAAGATAACTATTTGTATAGGGTAATTTAGTTCTGATATCTCTTCCAAAAAGTAGCGCTGCGGGGGACTCCACTCCATCAATCTTTGTTGATCTAAAATTGAGAAGTGCCAAAAAAGGATCTTCATCAGCTTGCCTTGCCTTTTTAATCAAATTTTTAATTGTTCGAACATTTCTTTCTACTAGACCATTAGATTTCGGATGCAATGGACTCGATGTTATATGCTTAAAATCCCAATCTTTTTCAAACTTTTTGAACATATAGTTGTTAAATTGAGGTCCATTATCAGACATTATTATCTGAGGTATGCCATATCTTGCAAATACAGATTTTAATTTTCTTATCACAGTTTCTGTTTTAGTATTTGTTAGAAGTGCAATTTCTGGAAATTTTGAAAAGTAATCCACCATGATAAGATACTTTTCCCCATAGAGTTCAAACAAATCAATTTCTACTTTTTTCCAAGGAAGATCTTCAACTGGATGAGGAATGAGAGGCTATTTTTCCTTTGATCTTCTGTTTATAATACATATTTCACACTTTGAAATCAAATCTTCGATTTGCTTATTTATTCCTGGCCAAAAAATTGATTGTCTGGCTCTTATTTTGCATTTATCCATACCTAGGTGACCTTCATGTATTATTTGCAACATTGTTTTCCTCAAGCTTGAAGGTACCACAACTGTGCAACCTTTCATGACTAATTCATTCAGAATATATAGTTCTTCTTTATAATTCCAGTATGGAACACATTCATATGGAATATCATTTTTTTTTGGCCATCCATTAATTATTAATTTCTTCAGCTCTGTGAAAATATTATCCTTCTCTGTTGCTTCTTTCATTTCTTTTAGTCTTTTTGGTGAGACTGATAAAGTTTCCTGAACAAGACATATTTGTGCCTCTAACTCCTGATCAATTTCCTCTTCCTCCTGCAAAAATGCTCTAGAAAGGCAATCTGCAATCACAAGTTCTTTACCTGGCTTATATTTTATTTCGATGTCAATCTTTTGAAGTCTAAGCATAAATCTTTGTATTCTCGGTGTAGTTTGATATAATGGCTTTTTAAAGATTGTTTCAAGTGGCTTATGGTCTGTTTCAACTATGTTCTTTTTTTCCCATTATGAATTGATAGAGTTTTTCACATTCGAATACAATTGCCAAGGCTTCTTTTTATATTTGCGCATTCTTTCTTTCGGTTTGATTTATTGCTTTTGATGCGAAAGCTATTGGTTTGTATTCTTGAAGTAGTACAGCTCCCAAGCCATCTTTAGAAGCATCTACAGATATTGTAACAGGTTTTTCAACATCATAATAATTTAAAGTAGGATTTTGAAAAATCAATTCTTTCAATTCTATGAAAACCTTATTTTGATAGCTACTCCAATTCCAAGGGACATCTTTTTTGAGTAAATTTCTTAAAACTGCAGTTAATGTTGATAGATTAGGATTGAACCTTCCAAGATAAGTGATCATACCCAAAAATCTTTCTAAATCCTGTTTATTCTTCGGTACTGGCATTTCCTTGATGGCCAACTTCTTTTCATCTGGTCTATATCCATTAGAGGTCAATATATGACCAAGATATTTTATTTCAGTTTTTAAAAATCGACTTTTTTCTTTGTTGAATTTTAAGTTAATATCTCTTGCTCTTTTGAGAACTTTTTCCAAATTATTATTATGTTCTTCTAAACTGGCTCCAAATACCAAGAAATCATCAAAATACATTTATGTACCCTCAATATCTTCAAAATATTCCTTAATTCTCTTCTGAAATACTTCTGGGGCAGAATATAAACCAAAAGGCAATGTTAAAAATGTATATAAAATTTATAACCCAAATGGAGTTATGAAAGTGGTCAAATATGTGCTATCCTGATGTAACTTAATTTGCCAAAATCCATATCTAGCATCCAAAACTGAATAGTATTTTGCATTTTTAAGCTTAGGAAGTATTTCATCTAATGTCGGAAGCTGAATATGTTCTCTGTTTATAACTTTATTGAGTTCAGTTGGATCCAAACATATTCGAAGTTGACCATTTGGTTTCTTCACCAAAGTGAAAGAATTTACCCATTCTGTAGGTCCATCTATTTCTTGAATTATTCCCATTCTTTGAAGTTCTTTCTCAAATATTTCATGTAATGCAAATGGTACTTTTCTAATTGCTTGAACTTTAGGGATAGCATTAGCATCTATGCTAATTTTATGCAAACATGGCAGTTCACCCATTCCTTCAAAAACATCTTTATAATATTCAAGCACGAATTTTATATTAGAATTTGATTGATTTATACACTCAACAGGTTTAATTAGATTCATTTCCTGAGCTGCATTCAATCCCATTAGGATACTTTTTCCATCTACCACTACAAATTCCAAAACAAAACATTTGAGTCCATATACAACTAATAGTTCAATTTTTCCATATTCTCTTATTGAATGACCGTTATAGGCTGTTAATTTTAAACTCGTTTTTTTCCAGTCTTTTATTTATATTTAAAGATTTAAAAACTTCAATTGGCATTACATTGCATTGAGATCCTGTATCAATCTTGCACTCTATATCAAAATTTTCAATTTTAACTTTAATCATCCATTATTTTTGTTGTAAGCTGTGATTACATCTATTGTATAATTTTCCAAATTTTCTTCCTGTACTTCTCAAACTTTTTTATAAAAGCAATATTTTGAGAAATGATTGGGTTTTTTGCAATTGTTACAAATTTTTCCAAATGCTGGACATTGAAATTTTTCATGACCAAGTCCACATTTCTTACAAAATATTTGCTTGCATTTGCATATTTATTTTTACCAGCTTGATATGCATTTTGCATTTTTGCTGTTTCTATACTTTTTTGAATAGGCGTTTTTTTATAATTATTATTTATAGAATCAACGTTTGAACTTTTACTATTACTGATATTTTTAACTTGCTCTTTTGCAGCTTCATGAATTTTACATATTTCCAGTGCTCTACCCCCTAAATTCAATTCTCTCTCTTTTAGTAGTCTTTCTCTCAATGTATCATCCAGCATTCCACAAATAAGTCTATATTTTATTAGGCTTACAGCTAATTCACTAAACTCACAAGATTTACTTCTTTTTTTTTTTAATTCCATTACGTAACTTTCTATCCCTTCACCTAAATTTTGACTTTTTGTAAAAAAGACATATCTTTCATACGTTGTATTTTTTAATGGAACGCAATAGTCCTCTTTTTTTTTCAGAATAATATCTAGATTATATTTATCTTCTTCCTTATCAAATTTGAAGTTATTATAAATATCTATTGCAATTTCACCAGCTATATTTAAAAATATGGCGGTATCTGTGTTATCCTTTTTTTCGTTTAAGCCTGACGCTTCCAAATAAATTTCAAATCGTTGTTTGAATCGCTTCCAGTTTTCAGACATATTACCAAGTATTTCTAATTCCTTAGGAGATTTTAAATCCCTTATTTTTACTATGGGAAAAATAATATTTTACTTACGATTAATTTCTTCCAAGTTTCATTGGCATTCCTTTAAACTGGCTTTTTCTTTTAGCTGGCTGTCGACTGCGCCATGTAATATGTTTTGTTTATGTTTATTATTAATGAAAAATATATTTTATATAAAAGACGTATTTTATTTATCTTGAGTGAACAACGTGCAGCATGCTTATAATGTAAAGTTAGATGTATATTACATATTTATAAAAACAACAATGTTGGTCTATGGTCAAATATAATATAAACATATTATATTATATTACACTTACCACCAATCACCCGCATATGCTGTTTCTAAGTTCCTCTCAAATTTTCTATCTCCTATCCTCCATTCGAACCCTGGTACACATGCCATTACTAACATCCCAAGCTTTATAAAGAAATTACTAATTTAAAAGCACCTAAAGACCATTATTATGGTTTCATTTGATGTGAAATCCCTCTATTTACCTTCCCCACCCACTCATTATAGGTGAGCTCAAAAAACCTTTATATAACACACCAATTGATACCCACACAGCCGATTATATTGTTAAATTAACCTCCCTCTGCTTGGATATGAACATCTTTACATTTAATCAGCAATATGACAAACAAATTAGGGGCTCCCTTATGGGCAGCTCACTATCATCCATTGCTGCAGAAATTGTAATGGTGTCATTGGATGAAAGGATCAATCAACAGCAATCCTCTAACATATACTTCTGGAAACGCTACATAGATGATATATTCTGCATCACAAAAATAGACTCGGTTGGCCATATACTTAAGGACCTAAATTCATTTCATCCCGATATCTCCTTCACATACGAAACAGAAACCTCTCTTGCCCTTCCCTTCCTTGATATCTTAATAATCCGTACCAATAATTTTTTTACACTACCGTTTACTATAAGAACAACTCACCCCCACACTACACACATGATAGCTCCCACTGCCCTATTACCCATAAAATAAGCTTAGTGAAGACCCTTACCAAGCGGATCTTCACACATTGTTCACTTAACATTTTCCAAAACATTGAGAAATCAAAGATAATACCCCATTTGACAAATGCCAGTTACCCTATCTCATTCATCAACAGACACTTTTATAACCCAAATTATACAAAACCATCACAAATCAACAAAGGCCACTGCACTCTCCCCTACAGTCCACAATCATGGCTATAGCTTTGCTACTGAAACCATACGGCATCAAAACATTCTACCACAATAGCCCTAACATCGCATCCATAACCAGAAACCCTATAACCCGATCTAACAAACCCACCAACAATTGTAATTCTAATGGCGCGGTCTATGCCGTCCCATGTCGTCAATGCTCCGCCATTTACGTAGGGGAAACGGGTAGATCCGCGGCCATCAGAATGGACGAACATAGTAGGAACATAACCAATAAGAACATAAGATCCTAAATATATACCCATATCTTAAATACAGGTCACTCATTTGATTTATCCAATATTATATAACAAATATCAAAGATTGATCCTGGAGGCCATGATATCATTACAATGCAATAGTATCAAAAGACACATCGATATACCTGACTCATACCATATTCTGTTGAAATAGCATTTCTCCACATCCACCCGTCATTATGCCTTAAACATCACATAGTTATTTCTTACTTTCTTATCCCTCACAATTACAATAGTTTACGCCGTTGTATATTAATTCAGATATAAATATGTATTCTTAGTTAATCTCTGCTGTATGTTAATTTAGATGTATACCATTAATTTTCAATATGTAAATTTGTATTTTTTCAGCTCTATATATAGTCGTTCATATCTTCCATTATATAGCCAGTAGAAGGACGTCACGGTCCGAAAGCTCGCAAATATTAAAATAAGAAACTCCTCTTCGTTCTCGTTTTAATTTATTTAAGTATTTATATTGAAGAGTTGATTTTGTCGAATAAGATAGTATGTAAAATATTATTATTATTATTAATTATATTCATAGGCATGCCTATTGTAGATTCTAGATATTTAAATTTCATAGCAGTTATATATACTCGCGAATTGATACGCGAGCTTCTCAAAGCGATCTTGTTCCCTGAGGAAGTTTGGCGAGTTGCCACACGAAATATCGGAAATAAAACTTTATGATCCAAAATAAGCATTTTCCAAATATTTAACTTATCTGAATGTAATTTTTCTAGTATATAAATAAGGTCTTGAAGGAATCACTGTCAAATTCCAAAACAAGAATAAGGAAATTAGCCAAATTATCAATTAAATCGCATATTTTGATCAAGAAAATAATCATGATATTATATATATTATAGGAATTTCTTTTATCATTTTTCAAATATTACTAATTTTCTTTCTTTAAAATTTGGTAGAAATACGTTTATTTTTACTATTTATTTTATATGCAAATTAATAAAGAAAATTTCGCTTTTGGAGTCAGAAAATTATGATAATCATATTATCACGACTGCTAATAAGAGTCTACTATAATATCCGGTTTAATAGGTATGCACAATGGGGTAGGCTTCCTGTTTATTGCGCTCTCTGATTGGCTGTTTGTTGTCACGTGTTTCCCTACCTGAGATTCATAGACATTCGAAATTCATGAATTGTACTGACATTTGTAATTCTAATATCTTTGTATTATAGGGATCTGTTGAGAGGAAATTATAAGACACCTAGGCAGCTCAGAAGCGACCTTTGTCCAGGCGGGCGGCAGTGACTTGGTTCCCTCCAGACAGCATCGGCTGCCAGCGGGCTCTCCTTCCAGACGACTTTGTCTTCTTTTCCGCTTGATCCTAATTACGAACTTGTAGAAACGTATATATTGGTCCATCTAGCCGGATCTAAAGGGCTATGGATGAGATACCTGAAGAATTTCGCCAAGTCAGAAGAATTGAGAGAAGGAACAAAGTCAGGCCACCAGAGACATATGTATTTGACCCCGATCAACAGTCACAACAACTTTCGAATTAAGAGGACAACTGGGACCGGGGTCTTCTTCCTACGCCAATCACCCCAGCGGCGGAGATCACTGAGAACGTCGCTGCGGCCGAAGATTTCTGCCCCGTTGGGCTTAGTCTAGCCCAGGGGTCGGCAAACTGCGGTTCGCGAGCCCCATGCGGCTCTTTGAATGAGAAGCTGCGGCTCTTTATATAGTTCCATGCGCAAATATTATTTATGCGGGTACTGTTTATTGTTGGCAAGAAAACCTTTGGTGGCTCTTTGAAAACTTTAAAATTTTGTAAATTGTAGTTTTTGACTCTTCCGACTCAAAAGTTTGCCGACCTAGCCAATCAAGGTGGTGCCCAAGACATACTAAGGGATGTCTTGACTTTTCCGCCAATAATCTCTTAGCTAAACGACCTTTATCCGAACCGTCCATCCACAGAACCAAACAATGATTTCCCGACCAATACCAGCCATTGACGTGAACGTTCTTTGCTAATTTATTCAGGCACAAACTGTGACAATTCAAACATTTCTACACGTCAAAGTGGCGGCAAAGAGCTGCCTTTTGACTCCATCCCAGAAAATAACAGACTAAAAGGTTCACTTCACGGAACTGCGAGGATATGCATGCAGGCTCTCATGATAGTTCCAACTAACAATGTTTGGAACAACGTTATTGACGCCCAAAGTACATCACACAGACACTGTTCGAAAATTCCAAAAAAAAAAAACGCCTTCACCAAAAGGAGGAAACCTCCACTCCCTTTTGTAATTTACAGATGCCGTCACCTAAGGTTTAACAACCATCTTAACAACCCGCAGCTATTGTAAGATTTGGTGAATAAGTTACCAGACAACCTGAAATTAGAGTGGGGCGAAGAAGTGTTCAGATTAGGGTCAGTCAGCCTTAAAGACTTCTGCGCCTGGATGGAAACCAAAGCAAACGGAGCCAGCACACACACTCATTCTCGGACACATTTACTGTCTTTTCTAATCAAATAAGCAGGCTTCGCTCGGCTTCACCCTGAGTGAAGGTTTGCTACACGAGTGCTATATACGTGAAATATTTCCTAGAAAATATATAGCAACGTCTAAGACGGGTTTGTTTACCTTAAGATGAATGTATCAAGGGTCACTTCATGTTAGGAAAAGTCGCCTAATAATTCTAAAACCATTTTTTTTAAATACAAGTATTCAACAACCTTAGATTGAATAGATATACTCTCTCCAAAATAGCAACTAAAACTTTATTTTTTATAGATTAATCAAATAAATACTTGTATAACTTTGGTTTGCTTTGCAACCATCCCTCCACCCCTTTATAAGATCTTGTTTAAATCTTGACTATGTGTTGTTGTGCAGATATCTTTTATCTTACCTTCTTAAAGCAAATATTCTATAAAATCAATATGTCCTATTATCCTACAAAAATTATTTATTATACATTCCTACACACTCATTTGCATAGATAACTTCTAACAGCTTGATCAATTTACATATTTTCTTCCAAGAAATTTCAAGATGATCACCTATAACATTCGGCCCAATGATCATCTTATATCCTTTACATCAATAGTTATATTTACAGATACACAATCAAAGTCAAATAGGACAAAGTAGTGACAGGCTCCCCTCTGCTCCAAGTCAGGTGTCATCTGAAGTCTTGAGAGAATGTTTATGATCCTTCACAAATATTCGTTCAATGAAATAATTCAACCTGTCTTTGAATAAAGGTTTCGTTAGGAAGTCGGCTAAATTCAAGTTACTTCTTACAAATTTTAATTCTTCATCTTCAACAAGTTTCGAATAAATTGTAGTCTTATATCAATGTGCTTAGTTTTTATATTCTCTACACTAATTTTGCAGAAATATATAGCAGATTGATTATCACAAAATTGGATAGGTATTTCTATGTTAGGTAATATGTTAATTTCTTTTGATAAATTGTAATACCATATTATTTCTTTCACACTTTCAGTTAAAGCAAAAATCTGATTCCATAGAGCTTACTGCAATACATTTCTGTTTCCAAGAATTCCATGTAAACGTGGTGTCATCAAGATATAATATGTAACCACTTGTAGAATATCTATTGGTCAAATGACTTCCCCAGTTGGAATCCGAGTATGCTGTCAAAATTTCATTATTGACATTTGATAAATTTATCCTATGTTTTGTCCTGAAAACATAGTCATTAAATCTACTACAATTTTCCAATGTTGATAATTGTATCCATCACAGAATTGAGCCATAGTGTTTACTGAAAAAGATACATCTGGTCGGCTTCTGTCTGCAAGGAATGATAAACAACCTATCATTGATCTGTATGGGAATTTCTTCACGAGTTAAGTTTCAATAATTTCATCTTCTTTAACCTTTGGAGGTAACCAGGTACCTGTTTTAAATGGTAAACTTACCAATGTCTTAGGTAAATCTATAAAACTAGCTATAAATCGGTTCATATATGTTACTTGATGTATGTATACTTCCTTGTCGGTGGTTTAAAAATTAACTTCCAACAAATATTGGACTCTTCCTAATTCCTTTATATCTATTTTTACTTTGATTATTTGAATAATTTGTCAATTAAAAATTTTCCTATTCCAAATAATAGAATATCATCAAAATATACTATCAATATGACACCATTATTCATTTTGTATACACAATTGCACCATTTAATTGCCTCAAATCCAATTGATTTCAAAATTGAATTTAGTTCCTTATTCCACTCTCTTCCACTCTGGTGTAATCCATAAATTGTTTTCTCTAACAGGCAAACTTTTTCCTCATTATCTTTCATTTTGAATCCATTTGGCTGTTGCATGTAGTTTTTCTCTTTTAAATTTCCATAAAGGTAAGCAGACTTTACATCCTGCTGTACATGCTTCCATTTCAGCAAAGATACTAATATTATAAATAAAAATCTAATTATTGAAAAATTTACAACTGGAGAAAATTTTCAGTATAGTCTGTTCCATATTTTTGTTTGAAACCTTGTGCCACAAGCCTAGCCTTATATTTCTTTATATTATTTTGATTATCTCTTTTAAGGTTATATACCTATTTATTACCTAATACTTTAACACCTTGTGGTGGACGATTTACCAACTTCCAAACTATCCTATCCTCCATTATCTTCAGCTCATCCTTATTGCCCTAACCCAGTTTTCCTTTTCTTGTGATTGGTGGACATCACCAAAGGTTTTAGGAAGTTCCACATTATAGATTTCCTCTTGAAATATAAATTCGTATAAATAATCTTCCAAAATATTTGTCTCCATTTTTATCTCATTTTCTTCCCTATAGTCTTGTTGTTGTGGTTTAAATGAAAACAATTAAAGCTCAAATTCAAGTTTTTGTGATTCACAAAATTTTTGTTCATCATTAACTTATCTTAATTTTTTATCACTAGAAGGCGTATAGTAATATACATCAACTATTGGTCCTGTTTTTTGGTACTTCTATCCTTTTGCATTTTGTTATATCTATTGGGGTATGTGTGTTAATATCATGAATATCATCATTATGGTCATTGTAGGGATATCTATCATCCTGAGGATAGAAAACACTGTTCTCTAGACGCAGTACCAAATATAGAATTTACGCCTATTTTAGCTTCCTCAATATACACATGTATTGTTTCAATTACTTTCCTTTCTTTTGGTAACCAAATTCTATATCCCTTTATTTTATTTGCATACCCTACCATTATACCTAGATTGGCTTTAGATTGAAATTTATTTCTTTTAACCTTTGGGACATAAACATAGGCTAATGAACCATAATTTTTTAAGTATCTTATAGATGGTTTATGTCCTAGCCATAATTCTATCAGAGCATGTCCACATCTATTTTTGGTATACACAAAGGTTTTCAGAGCTTCTGCCCAAAATCTGGCTTGTAGTACACTATCCAAAAGCAAGGCACGAACACTCTCAATAGCAGTTCGGTTAAATCTCTCGGCAATTCCATTTTTCTCAGGGCTATAAGTCGATGTTCGTTCTATTTTAATTCCTATATTTTCTAAAAAGGTTTAAAATTCTCTATTACAAAATTCTAATCCATTATCTGTTCAAACACATTTTAACTTAGTATTTAATGCTCTCTTAGATTCACTCAAATATTGTTTAAATTTGTTAAAAACTTCAGATTTTTCTTTTAGGAAATAAACACTAACCTTTCATGAGTAGTCATCAATAATAGAGAGAAAATATCTACTGCCACCAAGTGATCTCACTGGTGCAGGACCCCAGATAACCAGATGTACCTTTTCTATTGGCTTTTCAGTAAGAATGTTATATTTAACTTTAAATGATGATCTGGCTAGCTTAGCCTTTTTACATATATCACAAGTGTTTGGTTTACCTGTGATATTTTCTAATCCTTTAACTGTATTTTCCTACTCATGGAATTTATAATTTATGAATTAATATGACAAAATCTCTTATGGAGAAAATCCAGATTTGAATTATGAGACACTGAATAATATTGAGAGCTAGCTTAATTAGGGCATCCATTAACTATATATAATTTATCTACTCTTTTAGCTGCAAAGAAATATTCTCCATTATTTCTGAAAATTACCATTTTACCATCTTTCCAAATGATGTTATTTCCTGCCATATCTATACATGTGAGCCACTAATTAGATTCCTTTTCATATTAGGGGCATATAGTAAATTAAGTAAAGTTACCTCTACATAGGAATTATTTATATCCTTAAAGATAAAGTTTATATCTCCCTTACCTAAGATTTTTGACTTGCAGTCGACATCTCCTATTAACGCATCCATTGGGGGTATTTCTTGATAGTTGGTAAACCAATCTTTCTCTTTACAGAAATGTGAAGTAGCTGCACTGTCTATCAGCCATTCTCCCAGTTGATCATTTATTTTTTCGTCGACATGGTGGATGCTTGAGATCTCTGAATGGAACACAGAACATTTTCCTTGGTAGTCTTGATTCCTTCTATACAGTTGTCTCGGAGGATTCTTATTTTTCAGAAAACAATCTTTTA